>JBBPBX010031485.1:0-28545 GCA_038048925.1 Garcialebias charrua
AATGTCTCTCTGACTGTTCACCTGCTGAATGTCTCTCTGACTGTCCACCTGCTGAATGTCTCTCTGACTGTCCACCTGCTGAATGTCTCTCTGACTGTTCACCTGCTGAGTGTCTCTCTGACTGTCCTCCTGCTGAGTGTCTCTCTGACTGTCTCACCTGCTGAATGTCTCTCTGACTGTCCACCTGCTGAATGTCTCTCTGACTGTCCACCTGCTGAGTGTCTCTCTGACTGTCCACCTGCTGAGTGTCTCTCTAACTGTCCACCTGCTGAATGTCTCTCTGACTGTCCACCTGCCACCTGAATGTCTCTCTGACTGTCCTCCTGCTGAGTGTCTCTCTGACTGTCCACCTGCTGAATGTCTCTCTGACTGTCCACCTGCTGAATGTCTCTCTGACTGTCCTCCTGCTGAGTGTCTCTCTGACTGTCTACCTGCTGAATGTCTCTCTGACTGTCCACCTGCTGAGTGTCTCTCTGACTGTCCTCCTGCTGAGTGTCTCTCTGACTGTCTACCTGCTGAATGTCTCTCTGACTGTCTACCTGCTGAATGTCTCTCTGACTGTCTACCTGCTGAATGTCTCTCTGACTGTCCAGATGGACATAGACATGTAAATATAACATGTTCAACTGAAATTGTGTGTTTGTGTGTGTGACTGTTTTATGGTTTTTAAGGACAGTGTTTTATCAGGACTGTAATGAACTGCCATCTGATTGATTGTCTGATTGTTTATAGCGTATGACTAGCCTGGCCCTCGCCATACCTGCACAGCTCCGCTCAATTCTATTTCCCTTCACTGCTGGGTCTGGGATTTGTCCCATAGACAACGATTCCTCCGGTCGATTTTTGACCGGACCAATCAGAGAACAGAAGGCGGATTGGCAGATTAACAGACCAATCAGAGAACAGAAGGCGGAGTTTTGAACGACGTCGACTGACGTCGTCAGTTAAAATGGCTGCCACCACGAAGGAATTTTCCAGAAAACAAGGTAAAAAACTATTATTTCTTTCCTGATAAAAACTATATTTCTTAGCTGACGTTTTATCAGAAGTGTTTCTGAGCTTAACAGTTCCTAAATCAATTCACGAAATGGTCAAATCTGCTGGATTTAAATAGTTTCGGTTTCACATTTTCCAAACAGCCTCAGGGTGCGCTACGAAAATAAATGATAAAAAATCGAATTTTATCTCAAATGTTTCATCAAGGCCAACAGTCAGTAAATTAGAGCCATATAATTACACACTGGTAGCAGAAAAAATATCCACCAAGTGGTTTCTGAGCTTTTTATCTGAATAGCCTGGACCTTGCCAGGCTAAGCTAACAAAACTACGCCTTCTGTTCTCTGATTGGTCCGGTCAAAAATAGACCGGAGAAATCGTTTTCAATGGGAGGAATGCCAGACCCTAGTACGAAGCAAAGTGAAGGACAGGGTTTGGTTTTAACCAGACTAGCGTATGACTGTCCTAACAAACAACTGTCCATAAAAAAACCACAATACACTCCCATACACACACAATTGAACAATAAGGTTGATGAATCCACACGTAGCAAGTATATCTGTTTAGGAACACAAGAACTAAAATGTACCTTGGTACTCGTGTTTAATGGAAGTTGATCGCTCTTCTGGCTACCTGCGATCTCCTGACTCTGGACGTGTTCACGTCATCTGGAACAGATCATTTATACTTATATTTAGAGGAAATTCTACATTTTGATGATAGCTGCTGTCACATGTAAACCAATAAACATTACATGATTGTTTTTGGCCAAAGTATCCATCTCACATAAAGGAAAGATGGATGGACATAGTATTTACAAAACTCCTCTCATGATGGGTGGACTAAGATGAAATTAAAATTAGCTGAATGAAAGAAAACTATAAATTTAAAAACTGTGACTAATAATATTGAAGTCATACATAACAATCCCTGCATTATTTATAAAATTGATATCTATGTCATATACATACACACAAATATACATATATACATGTATATAAGCATATCATATATGCATATTCATATACAGTGTATATACATATATGCATATACATGTATACTGTATATGCATATACATTACATATACTGTACAGATAGACATATACATGTAAATATAACATGTTCAACTGAAATTGTGTGCGTTTGTGTGTGTGACTGTTTTGTGGTTTTTATGGACATTGTCATATGCTATAAACAGACAAGCAGATTACAGTTCATTACTGTCCTGACAAAACACTGTCCTTAGAAACCACAAAACAGTCACACACACAAACACACACACAATTTCAGTTTATCATGTTTTTAAGAAAGCAAGATGTTTGATGGATAGATGGATGATATTTGATGGATGGATACATGGATGGATGGATGGATGTTTGATGGATGGATGGATGGATGCATGCATGGATGGATAAAAGGTGGACATCAGTCAGTAAAGACTCCATCTGTCTGCGTTCAGCAAGGCTGGATGTTTGATGGATGGATGGATGTATGGATGGATGTTTGATAGATGGATGTATGTATGGATGGATAAAGCATGGACCTCAGTCAGTAAAGAATCCATCTGTCTGGTTTCAAGAAGGCCGGATGTTTGATAGATGGATGGATAGATAGATGGATGGATGTTTGATAGATGAATGATGGATGGATGTTTGATGGATGGATGGATGGATGTATGGATAAAGTGTGGACCTCAGTCAATAAAGAATCCATATGTCTGGGTTCAGGAAGGCAGGATGTTTGATGATGGATGGATGATGTTTGATGGATGGATGCATGGATGGATGGATGGATGTGTGGATGTTTGATGGATGGATGGATGAATGGATGGATAAAGCATGGACCTCAGTCAGTAAAGAATCCATCTGTCTGGGTTCAGCAAGGCAGGATGTTTGATGGATGGATGGATGTTTGATGGATGGATAGATGTTTGATGGATGGATGGATGGATGTTTGATGGATGTTTGAGATGTTTGATGGATAGATGGATGGATGGATGTTTGATGCATGGATGTATGGATGGATGGATGTTTGATGGATGGATGGATGGATGGATAAAGTGTGGACCTCAGTCAGTAAATCCATCTGTCTGGGTTCAGGAAGGTAGGATGTTTGATGGATAGATGTATGGATGTTTGATGGATGGACGTTTGATGGATGGATGGATGTTTGATAGATGGATGGATAAAGCGTGGACCTCAGTCAGTAAAGAATCCATATGTCTGGGTTAAGGAAGGCAGGATGTTTGATGGATGATGGATGTTTGATGGATAGATGTTTGATAGATGGATGGATGCATGGATGGTTGGATAAAGCGTGGACCTCAGTCAGTAAAGAATCCATCTGTCTGGGTTCAGCAAGGCAGGATGTTTGATGGATGGATGTTTGATGATGGATAGATGGATGTTTGATGGATGGATGGGTGGATGTATGGATAAAGCGTGGACCTCAGTCAGTAAAGAATCCATCTGTCTGGTTCAGGAAGGCAGGATGTTTGATGGATGGATGGATGTATGGATGTTTTATGGATGGATGGATGCATGGATGGATGGATAAAGCGTGGACCTCAGTCAGTAAAGAATCCATATGTCTGTTTTCAAGAAGGCAGGATGTTTGATGGATGGATGGATGATGTTTGATAGATGGATGCATGGATGGATGGATGGATGGATGGATGGATGGATGGATGGATAAAGCGTGGACCTCAGTCAGTAAAGAATCTATCCGTCTGGGTTCAGCAAGGCTGGATGTTTGATGGATGGATGGATGTTTGATAGATGGATGGATGGATGTATGTATGGATGGATAAAGCATGAACCTCAGTCAGTAAAGAATCCATCTGTCTGGGTTCAGGAAGACAGGATGTTTGATAGATGGATGGATAGATGGATGGATGTTTGATGGATGGATGATGGATGGATGTTTGATGGATGGATGTTTGATGGATGATGTGTGGATGTTTGGATGGATGTTTGATGGATGATGTGTGGATGTTTGATGGATGGATGGATAAAGCGTGGACATCAGTCAGTAAAGAATCCATCTGTCTGGGTTCAGTAAGGCAGGATGTTTGATGGATGGATAGATGGATGTTTGATGGATGGATGGATGGATGGATGTTTGATGGATGGATGGATGGATAAAGCGTGGACCTCAGTCAGTAAAGAATCCATCTGTCTAGGTTCAGGAAGCCAGGATGTTTGATGGATGGATGATGGATGGATGTTTGATGGATGGATGGATGGATGTTTGATGGATGGATGGATGGATGTTTGATAGATGGATGTATGTATGGATGGATAAAGCGTGGACCTCAGTCAGTAAAGAATCCATCTGTCTGGTTTCAAGAAGGCCGGATGTTTGATAGATGGATGGATAGATAGATGGATGGATGTTTGATGATGAATGATGGATGGATGTTTGATGGATGGATGGATGGATGGATGGATGTTTGATGGATGGATGGATAAAGTGTGGACCTCAGTCAGTAAAGAATCCATATGTCTGGGTTCAGGAAGGCAGGATGTTTGATGATGGATGGATGATGTTTGATGGATGGATGGATGGATGGATGTGTGGATGTTTGATGGATGGATGGATGTATGGATGGATAAAGCGTGGACCTCAGTCAGTAAATAATCCATCTGTCTGGGTTCAGTAAGGCAGGATGTTTGATGGATGGATGGATGTTTGATGGATGGATATATGTTTGATGGATGGATGGATGTTTGATGGATGGATGGATGGATGTTTGATGGATGGATGGATGTTTGATAGATGGATGGATGGATGGATAAAGCTTGGACCTCAGTCAGTAAAGAATCCATATGTCTGGGTTTAGGAAGGTAGGATGTTTGATGGATGATGGATGGATGGATGTTTGATGGATGGATGTTTGATGGATGGATGAATGCATGGATGGATGGATAAAGCGTGGACCTCAGTCAGTAAAGAATCCATATGTCTGGGTTCAGGAAGGCAGGATGTTTGATGATGGATGGATGATGTTTGATGGATGGATGGATGGATGGATGTGTGGATGTTTGATGGATGGATGGATGTATGGATGGATAAAGCGTGGACCTCAGTCAGTAAATAATCCATCTGTCTGGGTTCAGTAAGGCAGGATGTTTGATGGATGGATGGATGTTTGATGGATGGATATATGTTTGATGGATGGATGGATGTTTGATGGATGGATGGATGGATGTTTGATGGATGGATGGATGTTTGATAGATGGATGGATGGATAAAGCTTGGACCTCAGTCAGTAAAGAATCCATATGTCTGGGTTTAGGAAGGTAGGATGTTTGATGGATGATGGATGGATGGATGTTTGATGGATGGATGTTTGATGGATGGATGAATGCATGGATGGATGGATAAAGCGTGGACCTCAGTCAGTAAAGAATCCATCTGTCTGTTTTCAGGAAGGCGGGATGTTTGACTCACCAAATACCAAATGACCTCTTGGACTAGCTGAAAACCTGTACATGTAAAAATATGAAAAAGTTAAAAAACAATTCTCAAGTTTATACAATACACTTATACAGTATTCTGTATTATTCAGTATTCAGTATTCCAACAACAGTATTCTTATACCTACATAAAACTGCAGTCAACGTGATGACGTAACGAGGCTGCAACGTGATGACGTGATGACGTAACGACGCAGTTCGTCCGTCTGCTCACTGCTCAGAGGTAAAAAAAAAAAAAAAAAGAGCAGAATTAGCAGAAAAATGACGTTGGAAACATTAAAACCCCTCTACCCTATTAACGCATGTTAAATTACAGCGTTAGTCACGCTGTTATTGTGACGTGACACGTTCACGGTAGTGACGCTAACGCGACGTGCGTTTAATTTTGTCTTCGTCGCGTTAAGACTCTAAATAACCACTAAAAACATCCACAAGTGATGCATATATAGTATCGCTGATTTATATAAATGTCTATAAAAGTTTTCAACAGCGTTGAAAGGTTGTCACGCTTCTGAAGTGAAGTTACGTTACATGCTAACGCTAGCCGCAGCTAGTTTGAGCTGCGTCTTTCTTCACGCACTCAAAACTCATGCACAGATACTTCCTAATTTATCTAAATGTTGATAAAGTTTTCTACAGTCTTCACAGTTTGTGACGCTGCGGTTAAAGTCACGTTACTACTGGATTAGGTTAACATTTCCTTGAGATGATGTCATCAAAAGCAACAAAAAAAATTTTTTAATTCTTACCTGAATGAAGTCAATACACTCTGACACTCTGTCCACCTACCGCTGCAAAATTTTATTTAAATCGCTCTCCAAAAATAATCTCCGCTCACCTACATGCACTCAACACACGACGCCATAACTCTGCACGTGTAAGCTCAAGGGGCTTTAACTTTTAAAAACTCGGTCACCTGAGGCCCCGCCCTGAGCCCCCGCCCACTACAGGGTCTCCACATCACGAGAGGAGGGGCGGCGTTGGAGTTTCGCGCGGTCTCCACATCACGAGAGGAGGGGCGTTGCAGTTTGGCGCCATGTGTGTCAGTGAGCCACACACACGGCTGCAATAAATGCAACCGATACACAAAAACATACACACCACACACAAATACCCTGGGAGGTGCGTAGCCAGCCAATTTTATAAATGTAAATAACTTTTTATTAAAACAATTTTAAGTGTTAAAGCACACTCCAACTCATCCAGGCAGCCTATTAGCCACAAGTTACGCTGATATTGATGAGAAAAAACAATGTTTACATATTAATATATTTGGATACAATCTGTGTTTTATCCAGACATTGGCAAAGGCTGGCTAATACCAAATGTCCCGATAATGTCGGTACGTAGTCTGGCGCATAGGCGGGCCAATACGCTTGCACCAACACACACACACACACACACACACACACACACACACACACACAACACACACACACACACACACACACACACACACACACACACACACACACACACACACACACACACAGAGTAAGGAAGAAAAAAAACGGTCTGGTTTCCCACAGGGCAGGGCTGAAAGCTACACCATGTTCAGCTGGTACGACATGATGAAAGTGAACTGGAACACATTGTGCTGGACTGCGACCGAAGGGACATCGGCTTTGTGGTGATCTTTTTTAGGCATGAAAAAAGTTTTGTGCGTGTGTGTCTGTGTGTGTGTTACACCTTTTAATGCCAAAACTATCATTTAGAAAAAACTCTTACCTCTTGGACAAAATCAGTTTACTGAGCTAAACTTGTGTTGGATTTTTATCGTTAGACACGTGCCGATTTAAAAGGATTCAAAGGAAACCATTTTGCTATACTGTTATTTTCAATAAAACATGCATTAAAAAATGAGTCTTTCTTCGTTAATGTTTGCTTGGTGTGTTGTACCATTTGACATGTTTGAATTTTTTTTTACACCACCATTGACATGTGAGAAAGCATTTGTGTTTGAAATAAAATAAGGTTTATGATCATTTCAAAGTTTATCCAATCAAACAAACAAATAAATATAAAATTAGTCAAGATTAATCAACGAAAGAGAAATATTGCATAAACTAAAGCAGAGTATTCAATAAACTTTTACAAATCTAAACTAAAATGCAATGCACAGCCAAAAGCGCATTGACGCACTTTGTGCCGACGTGGTTTTAAGTACAGGTAATATTTTATGTTTGTGGGGTCAAAGGCGACCTCTTGACATGGGGAGTTTAAAGATGCTAATGAGGACTGCACTCTAACCTCACCGCTAAGTGCACATGGTGAGCACAGACTCCCTGCTTGTGTTCAAACAGGATCAGCGTTTGAGAGTCAAGCATGTTTGAAAGTCGATTTGAACAAACTAAAACGGTTTTAATTTATTTTAAAACACCCTACCATTTAAAGTTCCGTTAAAACACCGTATAACGATTTATTCATATAGTTTCCGTCTTTGAACGCACACTGAAGGGAAAAAATCACAAGCTTTGAAAAAGTTGCAGCTTTGAAAACTCACTCTTGTCAGCCAAACTTCTTCTTATACATATTTGCAAAAAAAATCAAAAGCGTCTTTGTGGGGCTGGCCCTAATCCTTTCTCCAGCACATAAAGGATGTACCTTTAAACTGGCTTTCACTCCTCTGACAACCATGCAAATTGGTGAGAGGTAGGATGCCATCTCATTGACATTGTTTGTTAGAATAACACAGCGCAGGGGAAAGGTCCCGTCTCAGGCATTCCACTGAAGACCCCCCCTCTCTGTGAAGTTGCCTGATGAATTGTCACAAGCTTGTTATTTGCCATTAGTTTCTAGCATTTCTTCCTTCTGCTGGCTAAACTAATTCAATCTTTTTTTAGTGGGGGCGGGGAAGGCGGGAGGTGGGGTACCATAATCTCACTGAATCCCCCAGGAGGTTTGAAGAACTTTTCTACTTTATTTACCCACTATTTATTTTCTTCTGCTATACAGTATGTGCCCTAGTTCATTTTGGCAACATAGTTTCTGTTTTTTGCAACATCTCTTGAAATGATCCCATTTAAAAAAGGTTCAACATAAAGTAATATTTAAAATCTCCTTTGTTTTATTTTTATTTGTTAATCTGTGTGTTGTAGTGTGACCACTGCATCTTCAAATTAAAGATACAACAGGCAGTTTATTTTGACTACTCTAAAATCAGATTTAAATCAATATTTAAAAATGTTGAATTTATGGTAAAGTACCAACAGCTGTGGTTGTCAGAATTCAGTGTAAAAACTATGATAACAATATGTCTTTAAACAACGTAAACTAAACTGGAGAAATGACCTGCAAAAATACAGTGTGACTGCTTTTTGTAGACGACCTTGCTGAAAAACTGTTGAATTTAGTTAAAAACATGCAGGAATGTAGCTGAAATGAAGAAAAGCGTAAATTAGTAGAAGAAAGCAGAAAAAATAAATAGTTGCTGAATTAGGTAAGCAGAAATGAGCACGTATATTTGGAAATTAGCTAAAAAAAAGCTGACAATAGCAAAAATAGCTTGAAAGTAGTGGAAAAGGTGGGAAAGAAGCTTAAACTATCAGAATTAAGTATACAGAGCTAAAATTGTTTTTTAAATGGTGGATTAACTGAAAAAGCAAAAATTAACACAAAAAAACAGCTAAATAGTAGCTACAAATGCAAAATCTATCAGAAAAAGCAAAAATGAGAATAACTAAACACAAAACATGATGAAAGTAGCAAAATGTTACTACAAAGACCTTGAATTTATCAGAAAACAGTTTAAATTAGCTAAAATGCTAAAATGGTAGCTGGAAATGTAGAAAAAGTTTAAGCTAGCAGGAAAAAAAAGCAGAAATAAGACGTTTGTCCAATTAGGCTGAAAGAAGCAGAAATGAGCACAAAAAAGTGGAAAGTATCTCCAAAAAGCTGAAATTAGTAACAACAAAAAGGCTGAAAATAAAGCTGAAAGAAGCTGAAATTACCAGAAGGAAGTGGAGAGGGCTTTTTTTTCTTTGCTGAATCAGCATGAGAAAAGTTTAAATGAGTGCAAAAAAGTGAAATTACAGTACTGAAAAAGCTCAAATTTGCATAAAAACAACTAAATAGCTGAAATAGCAGAAAAATTAGAAACTAGCAGAAAAGAGCTGAAAGCAGCATAACAAGCTGAAATCAACAGTAAGAAGTTAGAACAAGCACAAAAATGTAGCAGAAATTATCTGAAAAGAGCACTAAACAGCTTAAAAAACAGCTGAAACTAGATGAAAAAAGTTATAATTTGCCCAAAGAAGCTAAAAGAAGCTGAACCGAAACAAAATGTGAAAGGAGCAGTAAAAGGTTGTAAACAAATCGAAAGATTTGAAGGATGTAAATTGTGTGAATGATTCATTAACATTCACACCATTAATTTCACACGACTTCTTACATGAAAAATGTGAAACCCTTCTTCCTGTCTTCATCATACAGTGCATGTAATATTCATAAAAGGCAGTGATTGTCTCATAAAACCACATTAAATAAAATTCCCATTTCTGTTTTCCTAATAATGTGATCATAAGCTCTACTTCTGTTTGTTAGACATGCACTAAAGGCACAGGAATATGGAAGTGTCCTCCAGTTGATCCACCCTAAAGGGCATCAATCAGTTGTCACATTTTAAAACGTGCGCCCACATCGGAGCAGGGCACCGCCAACAACCACATCCTTTTGATAGCAGTGTGACTAAGAGTTTAATTTGGGAGCAGCCATAACTTCAAAGGGAGATCCGAGTATATTCTTGCGTATTTGCACCCCCAGTGGGGCATATACATTATAGTATAACCATGTCCCAGTCCTCCGCTCGTGCACTAATGCCATCCCGATTGCCTAATTTCTCATGTCAGCAACTTCTTCTGGGGGAGAAAGGAGAGGACAATTATGGGACAATTGAACATGACTCTAATGGGAATCTTCTGTGCAGCAGCAGGCAACCCACAAGCCACCTCACATTAGACTGGCTCTGGTAAAGAAAAATAAGTTTTTTTTAATGCCATGCTTTTCCCCCCCTCCAAAGTTCATCTTCAGGACACATCAGTGAGTGAGATAGGACAGCAGAAAACAGTCACAGAGGGAACACCACCACCCCTAGTTAATTAAAAACATTTAGACAGTCAAAAGCAAACGGATAAATTCATGGGTGGTTAGAGTTGTTTGACAAAGCATGTGGTATTGTGTGTGTGCGTGTGTGTGCGCATGTGCGTGCGTGCGTGCGTGCGTGTGTGTGAGTGTGTGTGTCACCCCTTGAATTTTATTTATTTATTCACTGTCATTATCTGAGGTCTTTGTATGAAAAATGCTTAGACTGAAAGCACAGAAAACTTTGTTGAGGCATAAGTGTATTTCATAGTAGATTTGTACCAATTTTTCATTGTCGCATAAGAAAATACCCATCCAATGTCCCTATGCTGTCCCTGTAAAGAATTAAAGGTGGAGTCTGCAGTTTCTGTAGAACATCAGCACTTAGAAAAAATTTCAACAAGCAAAGCATTCTGATCCCTCCCCCTCAGAGCCATATATGGCACTGCCCCCTTGTGGTCTGTTAAAATTCAAATTCAAGCTCTGTTTTTATTGGCTGATTCAAATTCAAGCTCGGTTTTTATTGGCTGGTTACAAACTTTGTTTTTATTGGCTGGAAAATGGCGGGTCACTTTTTCTTTTTAGAAATGCTTATTTACCACCTGGAGAAGCAAGGGGACAATATTTTTTTTTAGTTTTTTTCAGAGATTACCTCTCTAACATCAATCTAGTGACAGAGTGAAGAAATATGTTAAAAATATATTGTTAGAAAAGTTACATATAGCAGCTTTAAACAACAATGCACATATTATCACATTGTGTATTATTAAAATAGTCACATTTATTATGCATCACCGTTGACCTGTTGCGTTTATTTAATGGTCAAAAGAGCTTCATTTCGCCTGGGCAGTGCAGTGCCATCCATCCATCCATCCATCCATCCATCCATCCATCCATCGTGGCCAGAGCTCCAGCATTCCTCCACCTGCACCAGATGAGTGAAGTGAGCATGCACAGAAGGACTTGCTGTTGCAGTTCTTCGAAATTTAACACGATTAACACTTAAAAACAAGTAGTTGCTTGCTTGATATTGTATCAAACGTGTGTCTCTGTTTAACTTTTCCCTAATAAATGCACTTTCATGATCAAAACAGCTTAATTTTACCTGGGTGGCACAGAGCCATCCATCGCTGATGCAGTTCTCAGAAATTTGAAGCACTGGTCAAAAATTGCGTTATGAATATGGAAAAATTAAACTTATATAAGTCGCTTTGGCAAATAAGTCGCAGGACTGACAAATATATGCTAAAAACTGTGACTTACACACCGGAAAATGCAGCACTGTCAAATTTTCTAAAGCAATAATATCTGTAATCTTCTTCTTCTTTTGGCTGCTCCATGCGTTAGAGGTCGCCACAGCCAACTGAGTTGCACAAAGACATGGCAGTTGTTTATACGCCAGATGCCCTTCCTGACGTAACCACAGACCACCGAGCTACCACAGCCCTCTGTGTGGGGCAGAGAGCTGCATCTAGGACACCTGGAGGAGCAGATGGTGGGGGTTAAGGAACTTGCTCGAGGGCCCAGATTGGGGCAAATGAGGGTTGGGGCAGGTGGGGGTTATTCATCTACCCCACCCACATTTTTGATGTTGTCGGTACCAGGGTTTATACCGGCGATCTTCCGATCACAGGCCCACCTATTCTAGACTCTGCACCACAACTCCCCCATCAGTAATATCTGTAATCATATCATATCTGTATCATACCTGTATCATAATCATATATGTAATCATATATGAAAAAATGGAGCTTCAGTAGTGGGTGGCATGGTGACACAGTTGGTAGAGCTGCTGCATATCAGCATGAAGGTCACCGGATCAAATCTCGGTCAGGGATCCATTCTGGGTGGAGCTTGCACGTTCTGTCTGTGCATGTGTGGGTTTTCACCGGGTACTCCGGTTTCCTCCCACAGACCTAAAACATGCATGTTAGACTGATTGGTAACTAAATTGTCCTTAGGTGAGAGTGAATGGTTGTTTGTCTCGGTTGTCTTTTCATGTTGCTGTGTTCATTCGTGCTCATCTGCTCATACAGACTCATGTTCGTGCTGCTGTTTGGAGTAATGTTTTCTATGATATTAATGCTTAGTGTATTTTTAGTTGATGCTTTTCTTAATTCATATCTTAGATGTTATTACTGCTTTTCTTTTACTTTTTATTGTTGGATGTAATTGGGACCCTGTGTACATAATCTCGTTTCATCACATGTACCACATGTGGTGCGAATGACAATAAAGATTCTCTGACTCTGACTCTTTATGTAGCCCTGTGATGGACTGGAGACCTGTCCAGAATCCAAAAAACAAACAAAAACAAATGCAAAGATAATATAAAAGATGATGGTGTTTTGTCGAAGTCTTAGAAATAGTTGTAAACTTCAAGCAGTGACATTCTTCAGTCGTCTTTGCAAGTTTTATTTTTTGCAGGTGTACAGCCGAAAGTTTTGGGAACTGCTGTTGTGTAACAAAACACATTTAGGTACCAATGCTTATCAAATGATTAGAAATCATATATTCAGAAATTGAACATTCGGGACAAATTTGTTTAAAAGAAAGCTGCTAATCTAAAACAGTCATCTTCTATTTAGAATGTATAAAGTAAAATAGCTTACAGACAACAGTACTTGTGTTTCATTCACACATGTTGTCCTAATGTAGCTGTTCAGCTGCAAATGTTGGAAAACTCTACATCAAATTCAATTTAAAAGAAAGGAAACATGTAAAGGCTCAGTAAGTTCTAATCACTGCTCAATTGTGGCAATATCTGTTAGCAAGGCCATGAGTGTGCATTATCTTGTGTTGTCAGACTATTTGTCATAAGAGAACTCTTTCTTTTGTTCAAACAAATCAGTCAGTGCTGCAGGAGAAAGGAGGGGCTCGAAGAATTCTGGTTTATCTTACCTCTGGACAAATAAACCACAATGCTGACTAATAACTTTGCTGGAATGTGTGGAGAGCTTAACTTTCAACTCAGTGTGATGTTAAGGATAATGAATATTATAGGCCCCTCTGTATACAATACTAGAACTAAGTTTATTTCACATGACCGTGGCCTGTAAGCGAGCATTGACCCCGGGCCAAGGTAGGATAATCACTTTATGCACAAACAAGTTGTTCTTAATTCATCATTGCATAATAATAATAATAATAATGATAATAATAAAGGGACTTGTATGTAGTATTTGAATCTATAATAGTACAAAGCACTCACTTTATTGTGTTGGGACTAATGCTGTATTTACTGGGGAACGCATGGTGTCTTGTAGTTGCTCTCTGTTGTTGGTATCATAGATATATTAGCGTTTCTCATTTTCAGTCTGACGTGTAAAATAGGAATAGGTTTATAAATAAAAAGGCAAAAGATTTATGTCACTCCTGGTTATGAGGGAAAGAATAGCAGAGAAGCACAGCCATCCTGCCTGTCTATCGCAGCCAGCAGAAGACACAGCACGGCCACTCAGTGTCTCAGTGGGCTGTAGCTGTCAGTCTTTCCATTGAGTCGACAGCCACAGTGATAAGACCACTTTAAAGGAGAAAAGCCCGCTTCTCCTCCTCTTTAAGAGGAAATCTGCTTAAAATACCATGACTGTCTTGTATTTCGCCTATGGAGGGTGCGCTCATTCAAGACTGGTTTAAGGGTAATAAACTCAATACGGTGACTGTCTTGCTTTGTTCATGGCTCAGTAACTGGCACAAGCCATCAAAAAACAGAAAGGTTGTCACTGTTTCTGTCCCACTATGGCCCATATGTCTGCTGTGATGCTATCAACACTTAGTAAGGAAGAATAGGTTTCATATCAGCTGCTTGAATAGCATAACATCAGTGAATATTTTGAGCTATTCAATCATGCTATTTTCCATAGTTATAAATGCCATTCATGGAGTACTTTACGCACATATATTATACAAAGCGAAAATCCAAATAATGGAAACAAGGGCTTAAAACTGACATTGAGATCAAAGTTGAGTAGATCAAACGGATTGCCAGGATGAAGCATGAAGGACACTAGATAGGTTACAGCTTTACAGAGTAACGGAGTCCTGTGAATATCTGCTGTGCTGGCGGTGTACAGTGAGCACAATAGACACACTGACCAACTCTCCAGAGGCCTCCGTGCCTCTCCCTTCCTTCTGTGGCCTAATTCCCTCAAGGTTTCCAACTACCAGTCAAAGTTTTCCTTCAACTACCAAAGAATGGGAAGAGAGCTGTACAGATTACATTTTTTCTGTGAGCAGCCAAGTTTTGTGTATCTGTTTTGCTTGGCGTTGCAAAATTGAGGCAACACTCGTATGAGGACATGTAGAGGTCAACACCTCAGTGAAAACGATCAGATGCAGTAGCACAATATAAATTAGCCATGGCATGTGCAGCTTCAACTGTCAGCAACAACAGAGGGCAACAGGGGATCCCACTGCAAAAATGAGGGAGTAAAACAAGAGGAGGGGGTGCGGCAGTGGAGTTTGTCAGAGTGTCTATTACTCTGCAGAAGAATTTGCCTGGGAGCTCGGCTTGACAGATTAGTCCAGCGCTCAGATGGGGCAGTGCATTGGTGAAACAAGAGCTACTTTTATGAGGTACGTAACACAAGCCTGGGGTAGCCACAGCAAGGCCAGGTAAGCGATCTCTTGATGAAAGTGAGGGCACTGCTCCGCCTTTCATGTTTCCATAGGTTTTTATTTGGAGCATGCATAGACGGGACTGCAGACAGAAATGACAGACAATTAAGATTGCACAAAGGCAAGGGAAATTCAGTATCAGGCTACATGACCCCTGCTTGCTGGCAGTATTTCAATGCATATGGCTACCTTTTGTAATGAAATTCTTAGGAAAAACCTGTGTCAGTGAGAGAAACGGAGAGAAAAGAAGATGGGAGGAAAAAGGGGTCTGAAGCTCAAGCAATGGGTAAAACATGCAGTATACACCTGGAATATTTCAGTTTCTAAACCCACCTTCATGCATCAAAGAGCCAAAGCAATAGCCGGGTGTGGGGATTAATGTGGAAATAAACCTTGAGCTTTCTACATATCAAAGACCAGATAAGCTTATGAAGTTTAATTCATATGTTTTATTCCGGTGGAAAAAAAACGTCCATTTGTGATGATGGCTAGGCTGTCCCAGCGGAATGATAGCATGCCGATAACGATCCAGCGCCAACACTTCAACTGAATCCATTTCTAAGGAGAAAGGAACGGGTCTGGGAAATATAAATTAACCTCACCTCGCTGAGAGTGAGAAAAGTAGGAGATTCTCCCATGAATGTCCACTGACAGGGATTTCTTCATCCCAATAACTAAGACATCTAGTTTGAGCCAATAAGGAAAGCTGCCACAGACAGGCAGTCTGTAGCTCCAGACAGAAAGGAACTTTTTTTTTTTGTGGCGAGAGATGTCTAAATCTGGGGATGGATTTTATATTTCCAGCGTAATATCAAGGGCGAGCAGGTGAGCTTCCTGGGTTTTCATTCTGCAGACACCTAATCTTGATCTCCCTGCACATGTGGATGAGGGAATGGAGTCAGACAGCACTGAAAATGTGCCCATATTGAGAGAAAGCATTTGAATGGCTTTGGCACATGGTTTCTTTATTTTTCATGCAGTTGTTAGATGAACACTTTCAAACTAATGGATGATATATAAAACCATGCCAGGCTTGGTTAGTCAACAATCATCTTTTTTTAATGTTTGGAGTATTTTTATACCACAGATCAACATTGTGTTTAATTATTCACTTGCTTTTATTAAAGCATGTAAATAACAGATACATTACTATGGGATGAAGTACACAATCTTTTTTTGAACTATTTTATTAATTTTACGGGTACCACTTTACAATAAGGCTCCCCTTGTACATGGCTAATAAATATTTTATAGATATGTTATTAAGTCATCTATAAACACTTAATAAATAATTATTAACTGCTTATTATGCATTAATTAAGGGTGACAGAGAGACAAATCTGAGCAGTTTATTGCCAAAAATTGAGCCAAATCACTTCATCTATATATTTCATCTAGTTATTCTATTAAACATTTCAGACTACGTTACTTCCTTGTAAGCACAATAGTCATTTGTAAACCTATTTTTTAAGGATATAATATTAGTTGTATATACATATAATGCAATGATAAGGTACAGAATCATGTGCTAAAGAAATATGGGTAACACTTTATAATAACTACACCTTATTTAGCCTTATTTAAGCATTAATAAACATTTAATTAACATTGAAAACATCATTAATTAAGGATGATTCACACTTAATACACTATTAATTAACACACTTATTTAAATGCGTACTAATTGTTAAATAATGTTTGAATTCACTATCTATTAATCCTGCAATGCATCATTAATTAAGGCAGTTGCTAGTAGTTACTTAAGTGTATTTGTGAACCCTTCTAAAGTGAAGACTATTCATGCTTTATTGAGGTTTTGTTAATGTTTAATAAATCCTAAATAGCCACAAGTTATTTTTCACTTGGGGAAATCAGACAAAATGAATTCACTATCTATTAATCCTGCAATGCATCATTAATTAAGGCAGTTGCTAGTAGTTACTTAAGTGTATTTGTGAACCCTTCTAAAGTGAAGACTAGTCATGGTTTATTAAGGTTTTGTTCATGTTGAATAAATCCTAAATAGCCAGAAGTTATTTTTCACTTGTGGAAATCAGACAAAAATCAAAGCAGGAGACGTTGAATACCAAAAACAGGTTTGTATTGACATTTTCTAAAAGTCAATAAAACATACATCTGTCAGTTAGATGTTCCCACCGCTAGTTAGAACGACTCCGTCACGTTTTGCAAAATAAAGAAACCGAGTAGGACTCGCTGCAGAAGAAGCCTGCAGTTTAACAAAACCGAACTACGTCCACATCGTGATGTCGTCAGCTTTCTCTTCGCTTGTGAAACTTTGTTCAGTCACATTCTGACGGTCATGAGCACTCGTTTGACTCGTTTTGAAGCGAAAACAACGCGCTTTGGAGACTAGCTTAGCTTTTAGCCTGCTATCGCTAACGCCTGCTGTTGGAGTGAGCGCTGCGTAACAACGACGTCACCACGCACGTTTTGTGTCACAGCTTTTTCTGTCCGGGCGGGTTGTTGAAGCAGCCGTTTCAACACGAACAGAAAAAGAAAAACGTCAGTGAAACGTTGTAAAATCCTATCATTTGATTTGTGACCAAAATGTTTTGCACGACCTTTCTTTGACACAATTTTTGCCACTTTAGTGACCTGCTACAGGTTGAGTGTTTCGCTGCGTAACAACGACGTCACCACGCACGTTTTGTGTCACAGCTTTTTCTGTCCGGGCGGGTTGTTGAAGCAGCCGCTTCAACACGAACAGAAAAAGAAAAACGTCAGTGAAACGTTGTAAAATCCTATCATTTGATTTGTGACTTTTGCACTACTTTTCTTTGACACAATTTTTGCCACTTTAGTGACCTGCTACAGGTTGAGTGTTTCATCATGACCCAGGTTGGGTAAACATTTTAGATTTCCACAAGTGAAAAATAACTTGGCTATTTAGGATTTATTCAACATTAACAAAACCTTAATAAAGAATGAATAGTCTTCACTTTAGAAGGGTTCACAAATACACTTAAGTAACTACTAGCAACTGCCTTAATTAATGATGCATTGCAGGATTAATAGATAGTGAATTCAAACATTATTTAACAATTAGGACGCATTTAATACATGTGGTGAAAGTACATTAATTTGTGCATTTACAAATATAGATAGCATAGTTAATTCATGAGTTATTAAGCATGAATAAACATTGAGTACGTAGGTTTTGGAACTCATTATTCTTTATGCATAAAGCGTTAATAAGTGTGTTAATTAATAGTGTATTAAGTGTGAATCATCCTTAATTAATGATGTTTTCAATGTTAATTAAATGTTTATTAATGCTTAAATAAGGCTAAATAAGGTGTAGTTATTATAAAGTGTTACCGAAATATGTTTACAAATGCTTATTGTGCTTACAAGGTAGTAACTTAACCTGAAATGTTTAATAGAACAATTCTAGATGAAATATATAGGTAAAGTGATTTGGCTCAATATTTGGCAAGAAATGGGTCAGTTTTGTCTGTGTCATGCTTAATTAACATATAATAAGCAGTTATTAATGATTTATAAAGTGTTTCTAGAGGAATTATTAACATATCTATGAACTATTTATTAGTCATCTATAAGGGGAGCCTTATTGTAAAGTAGTACCATTTTATGTTTTACTATTTTGGTTTAAAAGGGAGACCTTTTAAAACAACGGAGAACACACATGTTAGGATAGAGCTAGTCCTATTTAGATGATCGCTGCTTTTTTATTTTCATGTTGCATGACTAATAAAAAAGAAACAAATGTATCAGGCTTAAACAACAAACCAGGGTCTAACAAAATACACTAATGTGGATCAGGTGTGGGATATTCTCTTTAAGAGCATAAATCAAAACTAAAAGTGATATTGTCACTGAAAGTGTAAAGTATTAGTAGATGCACTGCAGAAAATGTTTAACAGTTTGCTGAAAACAACCTTTTTTGTCAGAGCCTTTTCACAGTCAAATTTGATTCCGACGGTTTTACAGGATTGTTTCCTTTAATGAGGCCCTAGAAAAGCTTATTTCCCCATCTGTGGCCGCTCTCGTTCCCATTCAGTTAATCAAATTACACGCCATCTTTAATCTTCCCTTATGAGCCAATTTATTAACTCAAATTCTTCAAACCCTGCAGCAATGAGTGGGTGAGAGTCGGAGAAGATCTGTCTGCAGCGCAGGGACGTGCTTTGACAGTCAGGAATGGCGATGATGACACCTCTGATGAATATATTCCCACAAACACGGCTTAGCTGATATTTACTCTCAAACGGGAAAAATAAACACATTTCAAAATGACAATCTACAAATCATGAAATGAGCATAATTAATTTTTCTTGGGAAAAAAAAAGAAAGCGGAGATGCGAGCGCAGTCAGAGACAAGAGACAGGGTCTGTTTCTGCCCCGCAGGGTGGAGTTATTAATGAATGCAACTGTTCTGCCAATCCGTTAATCGCAGCCACTCTGAACCACATCATATATCACACAACTTGCCTCAGACAGGCAGCCAGCAAACCAATCTGTCAACCAGTCAGGCTCTGAGGCATGGAGCCAACCAGCAATAAAGCAACTGATCAGGCTGTAAGGCTGTGACCTAATCCACCGCTCAGTTTGTTGTTCAGCTCGCTAGTTGGCCGGGTTCTTATAGACGACATACTCAAAGCACCGGGGCCAAGGTTTACCCTGTCTGTGCAGCCGGTCCTGGCCCAAGCGGCAGCGAAAACAAGCTGTATGAAATCCTTACACCATAAACACAATGTGACACTTACAGCAAGATTTATCACACAAATTCTCAGCTCTGCAGTTAATATTCTGCTCTCTGCTGTGACCCAGCTTTCTCTTCTTGTTGTCAGGCAACATGTGACACCACTGACATCCCCCAGCTTCAGATACTGTATTCCAGGGCTATAGCTAAACTGCTCAGGGGGCCACAGTTGCTGGAAGCCAAGAGCTCAGGGGCTGGACATCCAGCAGTTATTGTCATTAAGAAAGTTTGTTTCATAATTTAAAATCTAATTTTATTTCAATTAAACCCTTTGGTGGGCCGAACTGAGTTCATCCGTGGGCCTGATTTGGCCCCTAGGCCACCAGTTGGATAGCCCTGCTTTATTTAGTTTTTGAGCTTTGCTGAAGTAAATGTGTTAGTTGTTAGTAAGGAGATGTGATGTATGTTATGATTTCTTGCTTTGACAGAATAAATAAATTCACTGTTTTTTATCTATGTATTTATTTATTTTGGGGAGGAGGGGGTTAATTTTCCAGCTGAATTTTATAATGAAACTAAAAACTAAGACAAAAATTAACAATCTGCAGGCTATTACAATTTTCTCTTTTCCAAATTGTCCTTCATACCACCAGATTTTTGTTATGTGATTCAACATACATAAAATATTTTCACCAGAAAGTACAGATTCATATACATTGTAAAGTGCATAAATAAAAATGCACATATATGCAAATATACTTTCCTTACATAAGTTGGTTTTATAAAATATTAATAATCTACAAATGTTAACATTAGCCACAACTGAGGCAGCAGTTGTATAACAGATTAGTGTTGCTGAAAAACAGATTGAGAGCCCATAGATGTTCTGTTTCAATGTTTAAGGTATTACATAAATCAAGTTCTGTTACATCATTAAAAACAACAGAGGAACTCAAAAATACACCTAATTTATGTTAATCATAAACTAATGCAGTATATATATATACAGGTAGTCCTCGACTTACGGCGATCTCGACTCATGGCGATTCGGTGTTACGAACGCATCTCATTAATTTACAAAAAAAATATATAATAATAATTTTTGAAAAATCTTATGTGTTTAAATGTTCTTGATTTTATGTGTTCAGCACTTTGTTGCAGCTGTGGTTGTTTTAAATGGCTTTATAAATAAATTATTATTATTATTATTTTGAAGCCGATTACGCAGCTTCCGGCAGTGTCCGGCAGTTTTTGGCAGTGTTCGGAAGTTTTTGGTTAGCTTTGGTTAGCTCCGGCTTCGACAGCTGGCTTTGGATGGACCGTGTGTCTGATCAGAGGTTGCTTCGCTCAGACACATGAGCTGGAAACGCTCGGTGAACTCTGTGGACGTCTCAGGCCCGGAGCAGCAGCCGATCGTTCTGCCGCATCCCACCACGCCGGCCGACACCACCAGCCCGCCTCCACCACCAGCCCGCCTCAATGCTCCGCCTGGCAGCCTCAGATGTTGGAGGGACACCGAGCTAACATGCTAACTCAGAGAAATGGTTGTGCGGCGGTTGAGGGATACCGAGCTAACATGCTAACGTGGAGAAACGGCTGCGTGGCGGTGGAGGGACACAGAGCTAAAATGCTAATGCAGAGAAACGGCTTCGCGACAGTGGAGGTACAGCGAGCTAACATGCTAACTTGGAAAAACGGCTTCACCAGCTCCCAGTAAGTTATTAACTCTTTTTCCCTTCATTATGGCTCCAAATGTATGGAGCTAGCATGCTAACAGTCCTTCATGTAAACAGTTTGGACAGCGTGAAGCTGCAGAGCTCGGACGTGCAACGGGCTAACATGCTAACAGGCAGAGACAGGCTTCACTAGCTCCCAGTAAGTTATTAACTCTTTTTCCCTTATTATGGCTCCAAATGTATGGAGCTAAGATGCTAACAGTCCTTCATTGTTAAATGATCTTGATCCTAAAAAAATCTGCAGGTCCAGATGAACTTCCACCTTATTTCTTAAGGCTGGCTGCTCATATCATCACAGTCCCTGTGACCCACATCTTTAATCTATCCATAAGCCAAAACACCATTCCGGATGCTTGGAAAACAGCCTTTGTTCTTCCTTTGCTGAAGGGAGGTGACCCCACCTCACTGAACAATTATCGACCGATCTCTAAACTCTGCATCTTAGCCAAGGTTCAAGAAAAACTGATAAACTCTCAGATCAAAAATTATCTGGACTCATTTAACATCTTACCTCTCCATCAATCTGGTTTCAGGAAAAAACACAGCACAACAACTGCTTCTCTGAAGGTTCTGAATGATGTTGTTGAAGCATTGGATGCTAAGGACTATTGTGCTGCACTTTTCTTAGACCTGTCTAAAGCTTTTGACACTGTGGATCATAACATCCTGTGTCATAAGCTCTCAGAAATCGGTTTCTCTGATCACACCATCGGTTGGTTTTCTAACTATCTTTCCAATCGGAGGCAATGTGTTCAACATAACGGTGCTTCTTCCAGCTATTTAACAGTTAAAAATGGTGTACCACAAGGCTCAGTTTTAGGACCAACTCTCTTTACAATCTACATAGCTAATGTAGGTCACTGCATCCCTGATGCATCCTTACATTTCTATGCTGATGATACAGTTGTTTATTGCCGAGCTAAAACAGTAGCTAAGGCTTTCCAGTTACTACAATCCGCTTTTGACATCATCCAGTCAGATTTGTTCCGTCTCAAACTTGTCCTAAATGCTGATAAAACAAAAGGGATGTTTTTTTCAAATAGGAAGGCGGTTCCAGCAGATCCTCCTCTGATTTTATCTTCAAATGGTGTCCCTATTGAGTTTGTTGATTCCTATAAATATCTGGGTATCCTGATCGATTCACATCTCTCTTTTAAACTCCACGTGGAAAACCTAGTGAAGAAATTGAAAGTTAAACTGGGTTTCTTTTTCAGAAACAGATCATGTCTAACACTGAATGTTAGGAAACGCCTTGTATCTGTGACTTTCCTTCCCTCCATTGATTACGGTGACATTCTCTACATGAATGCTCCTACAAGCACCCTGCGGATGTTGGATGTGGTCTATCATGGTGCACTAAGATTCATAACTGGTTGTGATTATCGTACCCACCACTGCACCCTGTATTCACTGGTTAATTGGACATCATTAACCTCACGCAGACTCTTCCACTGGTACATCTTCATCTTTAAATCACTTCTTGGTCTGCTGCCCTCATACATCTCCTCCTACATGTCTTTGCGTGAGTGCAGCTACAGTGTGCGCTCTCAGGACATGATTACCTGCAGTGTTCCGTCAGTGAGGACTGAACTTGGAAAAAGGGCCTTCTCCTATTCTGCTCCTGCTTCATGGAATATCTTACAAAAAGATCTGAAGCTCTCGACCTTGACTTCTCTAAATGGTTTTCAGAATCTGTTGGAATCCTGGCAAAAACCAATGCAGATTTGTTCCTGTCTTTGATTTTATACGTCTACCTTATAATGTTTTGCTAGTTTTTTGATACTTTGTTAAAAAAAAAAAAAATCTTTTGTTTTTTTCTCTCTTTTTGTTTTCTATTGTTTATTGTTTGTTTGTTTATTGTTTAATGAAATTCTATCACTGCTGTTCATTGTTCTTTAGTTTTAGCAGGTCGCTTTCGTAAATGAGCCCATGAGGTTCAAAAGATTTACCTGACTAAATAAAGGTTGAATGAATGAATGAATGAATGTAAACAGTTTGGACCGCGTGAAGCTGCAGAGCTCGGACGAGCAATGAGCTAACATGCTAACAGACGGAGACAGGCTTCACCAGCTACCAGTAAGAAATTAACAATTGTTTTCCTTCATTATGGCTCAAAATGTACTGTATGTGTTTTTTGATAATTATGTAGGGTACTGTGTTAGGATAGGCGAAGTGCTTGGTAACTGTACAGTACCGTACATGTACTTGTGTAAGTGGCGGCTCGTGTGGACTTCCGACTTAAGGCAATTTTCGACATGCGAACGGCCGTAGGAACGGAACTCGTTCGTAACTCGGGGAATACCTGTATATTAATTATGCTTAATGTTTTAAAAGCATAATCTGTATAAGTTGTGTTTAATTACTCTGAAGTGGGTGTGCAGTTACTTAAACAACAGGAAACAATTTGTGCAGATAAATGATATAAGATCGGATTACAGCAACATGGAGTTCCTCAAGGATCTGTAATTGGTCCAAAGTTGTTCATCCTGTATGTAAATGATTTGGTTAAGGTGTCTAGTCTCCTTAAATGTGTTATTTTTGCAGATGACAACTTTTTTTTGTTCTGGTACGAATATTGAACAGTTATTGAAATTAATGATGATTGAGTTTAATAAAATTCTAAATTGGTTTAGACTCAACAAAGTATCGTTAAACTTAGATAAGACTAATTATATGATATTTAGCAATAAAAATAAAAATATTGATGTTTCATTCAAGATTGACAATTCAGAAATCTGTAGAGTATATGAGGCAAAGTTTTTGGGTGTCATCATTGATGATAAATTATCATGGAAGCAACACATAAATTCAGTTAAAACGAAAATATCGAAATCTGTTGCAATTTTTTATAGAGTCAGGTATCTACTGAATGATAAAGCTTTGTGTTTGTTGTACAATACAATTGTTGTGCCACATTTAATTTACTGTATTAATGTTTGGGGAAAAGCATGTAAATCAATTACAAAGCCCATTTTTATATTGCAGAAGAGAGTTATAAGAATTATCAAGGGTAAACATTATTGTCATCCATCAAATATATTATTTTGTGAATTGAAGTTTTTGAAGTTCCCTGATTTAGTGGATTATAACATCTTGTCATTTATGTATAGAGCGCATCATAATGCATTGCCTTCTAATATCCAAAATAATTATGTGAAAAGATCCAGTAATTATAATCTTAAGGGGAAAGATGTTTTTCTTAAACCGCAATTCAGAACCAGTTTGAAGGGAAGATCTACCATAATTCAAGGTGTTAGACTGTGGAACGATTTAGAGTTATCTGTTAAGGAAGCTAAATCTATCTCAATATTTAAGAAACTGGTAAAAGTCCATATGCTAAAAAATATATATGAATGTATTTCATGAAAAGTGTTAGATATTTGAAATATCGCTTGAGTTATTTACTTGTTTTGACAATTTTTTGAATATGTTTATTTGAATGGTTTATTGGATAACAAAGGAGCAGATATTATAAGATTTTTTCTTCATCTGCTGCCTTTCATTTTATATATACTATGTTTTGTAGTTAAAGATATGTTATTTGTTATGTTATGTATTTTAATTTTGTTATGAAGTGAATAAAGACTTCTAAAAAAATTACGCTTCACAATAAACAAACATTTGCATTTTCATCTCATAAATCAAAGTTTGTGAACATTTTTTTCCTAAAAAAATTGGAAAAGACAGTAATGGTTGACAGTCTAGTCAGTTTTTTAAAAGGGGACCACAGATGCAAAATTCACTTTTTAATGTTTTTTTTACTCAACTTTGGGTATTTACTTCATAAAAAAACAGTCCTTGTGCCAAAAAAATGCACCCAGTGGTTTATTTACTCTAAGTAGATTTATTTATTTTTGATAAATACACCAGGATTCACACTTCCTGCAGTTATTGACGTCACAGGCCGTAGCCAATCACCTCAAACCTGAGTCCAGCCCCTCACCTAGCAACCCCTGGTTAGGCTCAACCCACTTCTGTATTAAACACATGACTGTTGTTTTTCATGATTTCATCTCATCTTTTGTTTATATGTTCTTAATTTCATGTGTACAGCACTTTGTTGCAGCTGTGGTTTTTTTAAATGGCTTTATAAATAAAGTATAATTGTTATTTTTATATTTTAGTTCAATTTTTAGTGTATTTGCGATCGCTCCCAACGCGCAGCCGTCAAAAATTAAACGAGCGGACCCCCGGCGTAGGGACCAGCGGCAACGGGACCCTCTTCTGGCGGATGGAGCGGAGCTTCAATTGTACAGCCTCGCTGCTGCCCTCGCAGCAGCCTCGCAGCAGCGAGGACCTTCTCCTTACTGATTAATTTACGGGAGACACTTGGTGAACTTTGTTGTCTTGACTGGAACAGCGATAACTCCCAAAATCTCCGCGTGCAACGAGCGAAGCTGGCGAACACCGGAAGAGGAACAAGCTAACATTAGCTTCGGATTCGGGTGGTCTCATGCTAAAAGGAGCAGCTAATTGCGGCGCGCTCAGACGGGTTTCGGTAAGTTATCTTAAGCTAGCACTAACAGTAAGTCAAATGAGTAATAAAAAAAGAGCTAATTTTAAAACAACAACACATTACAGATACTGGCTGTTACAGAGGGCGTTAACAGATCGTTGAAGGGCGTGGACTTCAAGAAACCGGTCGTTCAAAACGAAAGTTAAAAATGGCAGAATTAAAAAGGGTATAATTAATTATCTAAGAATTATTTTGTGTATTAAAATGAATTAATATTGTCAAGATAGCACACAGACATAACATAAAAATTTTAAATACCTATATGTGGTCTCCTTTAAGAGTACCGGTAATTGTTCTATTATGGTAAATTAGCGGTTTTATTTGCTTGTCAGTCAGCAACAGTGTCCAAATGGTCAAAATCTTTGACTCGTTTTGCTTTATTTTCTGTTTCCTGCAACATTCTCACTTATTGTGGTACATTCCTTTATAATAGTAAAAAGGTTTGTTTGATTGTATCAGCAGAAAAACACCTTTACATGGAAGTTCAGATTCACTGGACTTCTTTGAAAACCTCAGTTAACTCTTCAGTTTGGAGAGAAAACAATTGTTTGATGGGCTAACAATTAATCTTTGTGGTGTCGAGACCAAAGGAGATTGATGCCATCTTGAAAATACTTAATCTCAGAATTATTTTAACTTTTTGTGAATACTCTTTAATAAACCTTTACACCACAGTCTGTTTCCATCAAACAATTATTTACACATAATTTGATGATTGTTTGCCAGCACAAATACTTCTGGGGCAGCCTGGGACACTTTCAGCATGAATGCCGTCATATTTCTGTTGGAACAACTTTGTAATATAAAACTTACTTAAGGTTTATAAATTATTATCTGAAACAACCATTACAATATTTTTGGGACTTTAAGATGGTAGTAATATGCTTTGATCTTGCCACCTCTCCGACTAGCCCTTAGCTCGTCAGTCCAATCAGAAATACACTATTTATTGACTGAGGTCATTCTAAGCGTTATCTGCGACAGGTAAGATATCATTTCTCATAGTATTTTCACAGAACCTCACCTCAAAAGATCAGAACTAAGACGATATATGTTTGAAACATCAAGACTTGTTTGTTAGTGACATCAGATGACTCATGAAAGAAGCATCATTTATGTTAGGTGGGACATCAAAAGCGTCCAACTTTGATGTTTCGTTGACGTTACCATTGTGGAAAACGTCTTTTGAATTTGCTTCATGCGTCCTTGGCTAGTGTCATAGAAGATGTCAGACATTTCCTGTTACAAATCTGAGCAGATTAGTTTGTGCAAAAGGAGAAGTGTAGGCAGAGATTCAGCAGTTTGTTGACCTCAGAAGTCCAACAGGAGTCGTCTCAGCTGGGTTAAATACACCTGAATAATGTGGCAATGGTGGGTTACCTGATGCTCCTCACAAAGTTTCTGCATGCATTCAAAGATGTGCACACTGTCTGTAAAGAATCATAATAAAGTGAAGAAGAAAAGAAAATAAGCAAAAAAGAGAATGTGAGATGAAAATGTGTTTTTTTTTTTACATGGCATCTTTTTCCACAATAAACAATAGACACTAAAATCTTCTTGGTACTTTTCTTCTTCTGAGCATTGATGTCATCCAAACCCACTTCCCTCCACTTGTGTGTGCAGTGGCCTGCAGGTCTGTGTCCAAAATACACCTCGACTCCAACGTTGATCCGAAATATTTTTCCCACGATGTCATTTGAGAGCAGCATGGAAAGAGTACTGCTGCTGTTGATATGACAAATATAGAGTTGAGCCTTGAGAAGGCAGCGTAAAGGTCAGCCAGAATACAGCCGATAAGTCTGTGTACATTAACTGTTTTAAAGATGCCATATGTGTGGTAACGTGTTACCAAAGCTCCTGCTTCTGTACTGTGAAGCCTGTTCGAAGCAGTCCTAGGTGGAAAACGATAACCTCTGCGAAAATAAACTGTTGAAATGGGATACTTTGCAAGGACACTTGTTTATGAAGGGTCATTAGGTTGATTCTTGGTATATGAGTTCTGCAGACCAGATTACCCCCAGTGAGGAGGACACACAACTGAAACCATCCGAGTGTGTGAGAAATTGCATTTTCTGCAAAAATATGGCGATAATGCATTTTGCAAAGTTATTTTTGTTTAAAACTGCTGAAGAAGTTAAAAGCAGGCTGAAAAGTTTTATCACTGACATGTTAATAATGTGAGTTGAACCTGAACGGCTGAGAACTGCTGAAAGCAGGAACATTAGTTTAACTTTAAGTCATGTTATCCCAAAATAGAAACAGAATAGATGACTCAAAGAACAACCTTATTAGGATAATTAATACAGTAGTCCCTCGTTTATCGCATGGGATTTGTACCCTGAAGCCCCGCAATAAGTGAAAAAAACAAAACAAAACGAAGTAAGAAGTACAAGTAGCAGTTTATATCAGTATATTTTAGTATATATATATACTGTATAT
>JBBPBX010031486.1:0-24396 GCA_038048925.1 Garcialebias charrua
AACAATACAAGACAGTTTCATCAGATACAAGAATACAAGTAGGATAAAATGAAAGGAGCAGAAAGAAGATGAAATCTTATTATATCTGCCCCTTATTTCACAGTTTGTTCAACCAATGTTAACCTTCAAGCTACATCACAAAATGAATAATTCTACTTAATTTTACTAACTGTAATACACAAACTACATCACAAAATGAATAATTCTACTTAATTTATCTAGCTGTAATACACAAACTACATCACAAAATGAATAATTCTACTTAATTTTTCTAACTGTAATACACAAACTACATCACAAAATGAATAATTCTACTTAATTTTTCTAACTGTAATACACAAACTACATCACAAAATGAATAATTCTACTTAATTTTTCTAACTGTAATACACAAACTACATCACAAAATGAATAATTCTACTTAATTTTTCTAACTGTAATACACAAACTACATCACAAAATGAATAATTCTACTTAATTTTTCTAACTGTAATACACAAACTACATCACAAAATGAATAACTCTACTTAATTTTTCTAACTGTAATACACAAACACACTAAGCTACATCATCAGTCAACATAAGTGTAATACACAAACACACTAAGTTACATCATATATAGTTTTTGAGCAAGTCCTTTTTGACCTTTTTCTTAAATGTATACATTGATTTTGCATTTTTAACATCACTCTCCAGAGCATTCCACAATCGAACTCCCTGAATTGAGGTAGACCGTCCCTTTAAGCTGGTTCTGAATTGTGGTTTGATGAATATCTCTGTCCCTTTGAGATTGTAATAACTTTGTCTTTTTATAAAATTTCTTTGGATATTTAAAGGTAATGTGTTATTATGAGCCCTATACATAACTGATAAAATACTATATTCTACCAATTCCTGGAATTTCAATAAATTTAGCTGAAGAAACAAGGTGTTTGATGGGTGACTGAAATGTTTTCTGGTGATTACTCTTACAGCTCTCTTTTGTAAAATAAAAACAGGCTTTGTAATTGTTTTGCACGCTTTTCCCCAAACCTCAATACAATAGATTAAACGTGGAACAATGATTGTGTTATACAACATATACAGAGCTTTATCAATTAAAAAATCCCTGACTTTATACAGTACTGCAATTGATCTAGCTATTTTTGTTTTAATGGAATTTACATGATGTTTCCATGTCAGTTTGTCATCAATGATAACACCCAGAAACTTCACTTCACTCACTTTACAGATCACAACATCTTCAATTTCAAATGGATCGTCAACAATTCTCTTTTTGTTACTGAATATCATGTAATTAGTTTTATCTAAATTCAAAGATAATTTGTTTAATTTAAACCAAGTTTGTATTTTTATAAATTCTGTTTTCATCATATCCAAAATCTGTTTTATGTCTTTACCCGAACAGAAAAATGTGGTGTCATCGGCAAAAAGAACACATTTAAGAAGTCCTGACACATTTACCAAGTCATTCACATATAAAATAAATAACTTTGGTCCAAGCACAGAGCCCTGAGGAACTCCACAAGTGATATCACGGAGGTCAGATCTAACATCATTTATTTGCACAAACTGTTTCCTATCTTTCAAATAGCTAGATACCCACTGTAATGCTGGTCCTCTAATACCATATTTATTTAGTTTTTCAAGGAGAATGGTGTGGTCAATGGTATCAAATGCTTTTTTTAGATCAACAAAAACACTAACACAGTACTGTTTATGATCGACAGCATTAGTTATTTGTTCCATTAAATCCATGAGAGCCATTGATGTAGAGTTTTTTTCTCTCTAAACCCATACTGACTGCTACTTAAAATATTTTGTTTATCAATAAATTGATCCAATCTGGTCACAAATAGTTTTTCTAGAATTTTTGAGAACTGTGGTAACAAGGATATTGGCCTATAATTATTGAATACACATTTATCACCATTTTTAAAAAGAGGAATTACCTTTGCTACTTTCATGTTATCTGGAAATATTCCTGTTGAAAAAGATAAATTGCATATATATGTAAACGGTTCAATAACATAACTCATTATTTCTTTTACGAACATCATATCCATGTCCACCCAGTCTTTTGATCTCTTGTCTGAGAGATTTTTTACCATTTTCATAATTTCCTCTTTGTTAGTTCCATTAAGAAAAATACTGTTGGTGCAGCTTTTAATTGAATGACACACATTATTATCTACTTTTGGTATTTTAGCTGCAAGGCTTGATCCAATATTTACAAAATATTGATTAAATTCATTTACGATATCATTCTCATCATGTATTTCTTTGTCATCTTTCACAAAATATTTTGCAATGTTCGTTTTCGCTTTATGACTTTTTAGAACATCATTTATAACTCGCCATGTTGTTTTAGTGTCACCATTACTCTTGTTTAATAAATCACTATAGTATTCTTTCTTGCATTTTCTTATAATCATTACCAATTTATTTTTGTATTTTTTATATTTCTTTTCAGCTAATAATTCAGAATTATTACAATAATTCAGAATTATTGGACAGCACTGAAAAGACAAGATTTGATCCTTGTGTAAATGTCCAAAAAGACAAAAGAACTGAAATTTGATACTTTTGAGAAAAATATCAAGCAATTATAAGTTATTTTACTCTAGTTTATCTCAAATGCATCCCAGGCAGAGGGGGTGAAAGTTTTCTGGTCTTGTTTAGATTTTGTCCTGGCATTAAGAGTTGAATTTAATATTTGAAGGCGCAAAGACAGTTTACTGGTTGCACTTTATACATGTGATCCTGGACCCATTAAGTCATTTTCCGCAATAGTCCATTTTTAATACAGTATTTTCATAAAATCTAAATTTAATGCCATTCTCTACTAGAACTTGAATAAAACAAATCCTTGATTCTTTAACATTTCAAGTTCGTTGCAATTTTCCATTTAAAAATTTGTGTTAAAAATGTGTCCATGCAGCTTTTTGCAGGCTGAATGACCTCTCCTCTCTTTACAACTTTTCTTACCAGTCATACCACTAATGTTTCCAGTAAACCTGTTTCATCGCATTGCTTGCTTTTGTTACAACTGTTGGCATAAATTCACAAAAGCCTACATTGTCAAATTCAAAGAAATTTAATTTGAACTTTTTGAGAAAATCATTGCACTGAATTCATTTATATTCCACACCAAAATTACAACTTTGCTTGCAAGGTCAGTACCCTGTAATTATGGCTTTTCAAAATACACTGAAATTTAGCTCAAATGGCTGTTAAATCTTACATTAGTAGGAACACGACCTGTAAACACAACAGAAACATGATTTTACATCAGCTTTCTGAGATCATACCTCAGGTTGTGTTGACCTTTGACTCATTTTTGCTCTGTGTTGTTTGTATGCCGTCTCCTGCAGCCTCTGCGTCAAACTCAGGGTCATCTCTGCTCTGTAGCTCTGTCCATCACTCTCCTTTGCTCGTCTGAAACTTTGATAAAAATAACTGTCTTACTCCTTCTCTCCTGTTCAGAACAAAAGATGAACTACTGGTTTGAACTCCACAGATGGAGACGATGTTGGGACTCTGAACTCATCGTAAAAACTTGAAGACAACGACTGGGGAGTTCACTTTGCTTTGGAGCCAAGTAGTGCGTGAGGGCGGCACTTCTTCCTGGAAAGTATCTCCACACATCAGCTATCGTCATTATCAGCTCCACACATGGCTGCTGACGACTGATAGAGAAGCCTGTAGTGCATCAATGAGAGGCTGAGAGAAAACAAGTTTCACGTCCGTCACACGGAGGCTAACCAGAGATAAACATGAAAAATAAAAGTTGCAGCGTACAAAACAGTTCTTTCATGAGCATTTGTCTTTAATTTGAGCTTTCGATTCAGCCAGAAACAGGAAGGGGAATGTGGTTTTAGCACATCCACTCATATCAAATGTATAAAAAAAAAAAACAGGTTTTAAGAAAAGACAAGGTATCCACATTTAACACAACGATGTACAATATGATGTGTGATCGTATCTAAATTACAGAGTGATGGCAAAGACAAAGGTGAGACACTGGCGCGTAATACTATCGGAGCATGCATCACTACTGTCGTGTCAAAACAACAAGCACAGAGAACAAGACAGAACTGGAACAGCAGAATACAGTAAAGTCAGATTAAAATGAAAAATAAATGCAAGTCAAATACAGTACAGAGACAAGAGTGGTAAATAAGTGATATGAACAAACTCAAGTACAATGCTTGAATAATGTAAGGAATAGTGGTATTCACAATAGGAGGAAAAAAATAAAAAATACGAGCCCAAAACTATTTTACTGAGCTCAACGCTGCCATCTGCTTCAACACATTTGGTCATTGTGTTTTAACACTTGCAACCTGAAACTGAGCTGTTAAGATTCAGTAACCCTGCCGCCTTGACAGGCTGTTTAAATTCAGGCACACAAGTAGTTTTAATACTTACATTTCATCCATAAATTACTTTGATCAAAGGAAAAAAATAATAGAAATACCTACTACTGTATTATGCCTCTATTTTTTTTAACATATGTGCAGGGATTGTTTGGAGTTAAAGTGACACTAGAAGAATACTTTAATTTTATTATATATATTTGTTAAACTTGAATTCAACATGGCACTGTGCAAGATCACATAACAGGTCCGGTTTTCAGCCATGCTGCTGATGGAACTGAGGAGATTTCAAAAGGAGATCCCAATAAAAAGGAATCTGTGCTCGTCTTGTTTGTTCATTTTTGCATCTTAAAAAAAAAAAAAGTCAATAAATGACTACATGCATCTAAAAATACAGCTCTATATCATTTTGAAGGAATGGCAGAGTGTTTTACATTTGCCTTTACACAAAGAGACATGCCTGTAAATCCAGAAAGTCACATCACAGACACAAACAGCAACAGTCACTATTTTTTCATCCGCTTTACTTTTTCTTTTTTTTTTGGCATTGCAGGTTTTGATGACAGCAATCAGAGCTGATAAAAAGCACTTTTCTACGCAGGAAAGCATCAATAGCCGCATTTGCAGGCACAACATTGGACAAAGTCTTCAACCACCAGCCAACCAAGGTGGTGAAATGTGTGCAACGATGAGGCTGAGGATACTTTTGACTTTTTGATACTACTGCGTCTGTATGAAAGTTTCAAATGGAAACATCTCGGCTCTTGGTCCTATTTACAATATTCAGGCAAGATAAAAAGCAAGGCAACTTTATCAGATGGCTCTTGTGCAAGTTATGCTGTAATTTTAGCGTAAACATCGATTTGGCACAAAACTATGCTACAAGAGGGAGACTGGAACATTAAAGATCTGGAATAAGAACTGAAAAGGAGTTTAGTCCAGTACAGTACATTACCTCTGCACTGGTTAAAGAGGATGAACACAAGAGGAACACTACGCTGTCTCTGCATGCAGACGCACTTTATCCACAACGCACACATTTACTGATTAAACCCCTGTTGCAAAGGCAAATGTGCAGCTGAGTAAATCCTGTGCTTTTGGTTCGTGTTTTAACAGCGTTGCTGCAGCAGCCGATCAGTGTGCAGCCTGCGTGGCTCGTTTGGTGTGGCACTTCATGCACAGGATCCTGCCATCCAGTGGGTAGCAGCCATTTTCATCCGCCTCAATGGAGAGAGGCCGAGCACAGTCCTGCAGCGTAAATAACATACATTTTATGCACATCGTGTGTTTAAATTTTAAACAGCTGCTGGTGTCAGATTATATATATTATTTTACCTCACAGCGGTAACACTTCAGGTGGAAGTTTTTGTCGAGGGCCACCACTCGGACCGTTTCCTCGCTGCCCGGCGCAGGAACAATGGGTTCGTTACAGCTCACACACAGCGGAGAGAAACGCCTGCAGCACAGAGGCGGAGAGCACGTTAGCTTTTAACAATGGTAAAATGTTCACATAAAACCTAAAATAATTAAAAGCCTACGATTATTTAAGAGGAATGCATATTGCCCGCCGTCTTTGACGTCAGATTTTTAAATGATAAAATCCTCCTCATGATAAACTTGGAGCTATAGCGTTTTTTTTTGTTAAACCTTCTAAACGAGTGATGTGAGATCTTGCAAGATGTGTTGGTGCTAAGTTTATCTCGAAGACGACTGCTACCATTTCTGTGTTGGCGAAGAGCAATCGGCTGAGGACGCCGTTTTCAATTGGATGGACTCTTAAGGTTAATGAGTTGTAGATGTAAATAAAAATAAATACTTTGAGAGATTTACTAAAATCTGTCTAGTGGTTCATGAGATATTTCACTATCAAACACAATAGTGACTAACATTTAATGCTAATAATCTAATTATAGCCCTTTACAACAACCCAAGTGTGATTAGACAGAGATAAAGAAACATACCAAATGGGCAAAAAAAAAAAAAAAATCACCAAAGTGCCACTTGTTATTAAAAGCCTGCCCACATAAAACGGATTTAAGATTAAATTAAAAAAGGCTCAACGCAGTGATAGAGTGTAGATCTTGAGGAAGTTGATTCCAAAGTCTGTGTGAAGCAACTAAAAAAGCTGGTAGGGGTGCACCGATTGCTGTTTTCTGGCTGATCACCGATTTCTAAAAAGTCTGACCTGCCGATTCTGACTTTGGCCGATACCGACTGTTTCATAAGCGACACTGTTAGGTGTCAAAATGCACCTTCAATTTTCCAATATTATTTTGTTGAAAAACATACCCCTTGAACAATATCCTAAAAACAATAAAAATTTGTTGTAACTGGCCATGAGGTAGTGCTCTGAAATATAAATAAAGTCTAGACAATTGTTGTTAGAACAAACAAAACAATTAGTAAAATTGGTTTCTCATGCAAGTATCGTCCGATTTCCAATTTCCCAAAATTAAGGAAATCGGGGTCGATAAATCGGCCGGCTGATTTATTGGTGCACGCCTAAAAGCTGGTTAACATTTTTAATTGGTCCTTGGGATGCCAAAATTTATTTGTTGACCTTAAGGTCCTCTCACACAAACAAAAAGCTACTAGGTCAGCTAAATATGATGGAGCAAGGCTATTAGGAGCCTTTAACAATAGGAGCTTAAAACTAGTTCTAAAATGGACTGGAAGCCCATGGACAGAAAATAAAATGGGTGACGTACTCACATTTGAGTGTTAGTTAAAAGTTGGGCTGCAGCGTTTTGGACAAGCTGAAGATGGCCGAGGGAGGATTCAACGTGAAGAACATTACAATAATCAAGCCTCGAGCTGATGAAGTGTTAATGGCCTTTTCCAGATCAAGACTGTTTTAAAAAAGCTGGACTTTGGCTAAAAGGCATAACAGAAAAAGGTTGGCCTTGATTTTGTTCATTGAACTACAAATCCTTGTGAAAAGTCAAGTGTACAGCGCTTTACTACCATTTTCCCCAGAATACGAACTGTACCCCCCTATTTTTAAAATGCCTTCACCTTCACCAAAGAACCAGGGGGGTCCCGAGCATAACTACCCACCATGGGGCTCTGCTCCTAGGCACGCTCCCATCTACCCAGGGTCCGTAAACTGTCAAGTTTTTTTTTTGAGTCTGATGTCAGAGCATGAAACTTGGTCTTTCCTTCGTATAAAAACAGGAAATTTTGTTTAAGCTACCGGTACTGTTCAATGTCACACCAAATGTTAGCTCGCATAGACACGGCAGGAACATTACTGCTCCACCTTTGTCTCTCCAGCAAGTGATAATTACACGTACGGTAGTTCCTTATGAGCCTGCTAAAAAAGCTGGAGATGAAAAAACAAGTTTTAAATAAATGATCCAAACTAGTGGAGCGAGCGGTGTTGCTTTGCTGCCTCTCCCCCCCAGCACAGTAGCTCGTTTCAGTAATCCTGACAGGCAGGATTAAGCTTTAAAACAGCTAAAATTGTCACGACATAAAACACCAGCTCACTGTACGTCCAAAATATTTGCACTCTTCTGTAAGAATCTAACAGAAATGTAACATTTTTCAAAGTTTCGGGATGCACCTGTGGTAATCCTGGACACAGTATGGGTTGTTGTTGTCATCTGTGATGAAGGGCGCCCCGTCCAGTACGCAGGAGCAGGTGCTGCAGCGGAAACACTGGGTGTGGAAACTTTGTCCCACAGCCTTCAGCACGCGGTCCGTGATCCTCTCCCCACATCGAGAGCACACGGCCAGTGAACTCTGAGGAGGAACAGATTGGAGATCTTTTTTTTTTTAAACAAGCACACTTCAGAGATTTCTAGGCAGATCAAACACAAATGATTGTTCCGTTATATGAAATGTGACCTCTTGGAAGACTAGAAGGACTTCTTGGTGTTGATAAAAATTAATTTGAGCCAAAACGACTAAACAAATTGGCTTCAGAATAAATGTTTTTACTCTGGATTGAGTTTGTGACCAACGTAGAGTGAATATCGGTTTCCTCACCATATAACAGTCTTCGCACTGCGGCGAGCCGTCCCTGTCGTAGAACTGCATGCCCTGCAGGGGGCGGTGGCAGCTCATGCAACAGAAGCAGTTGGAGTGGAAGAGTTTCTCCATGGCCCTCACAGCTGGCTGCGTTCGAGACAGAGCCTCGCCACACTTCCCACAAACCTCTGCACAAAAGACAAGACGCACGAAAAAGTCAAACACGACAACTTTCACCAACGTGTTCATGTTGTAATGCGTTCCCGAGTTAATGAGAAACTATAATAACTTGTAAAGTCTTATAATTCAGTGCTTTTATTTGGGTTATATAAACATTTAAATGAGAAGTATAGATTAACGTAACATGGTCATATATGTGATATCTATCTGTTAATAAGAACATTAAACCACTAAAGAACTAAGAATGAGATAAACGCCTCCTTCAGGGATGAGGGACGAGCCTCTGCGCAATTCTTCGAAAATTAACAAAACACCTAAAACATTTATTGGTTTGCTCAAAGTTATAGTAAAGGTGTGTCTCAGTCTAACTTTTGCTTAATAAATGCACTTTGACGGTCAAATCAGCTGCATTTTCAAAAGCCGATATGTGGAAACATGAATTCGCAGGTGGCGACTCACTGTCCATTTCTTTTAAATTTAACAACATAACCACCTAAAACAATTTTTGTTTGCTCGACTTTATAGTAAAAGTGTGTCTCAGTTGAGCTTTTACTTAATAAATGCACATTGATGGTCAAATCAGCTTCATTTCGCCAGGGCAGCACAGCGAAATGAAGCTCATTCGGTTGCTCCAGGCAGACAACAGCGGCAGTCTATGGCAAGCCAATTGTGTCATTAATAGCCCCTTTCACCTATTACATGATTCAACGGTATGCCTTACTACTCGACTGCCATCCAGTGGCTGAAAATGGTAGTGTTCAAACATTTTCTGTCAGAATTAATGAAAATGGTCATATCTCAGCCAAAAATTGGTTTATAAATATGGGAAAAAATTCCATAAATATGTCGCTTCGGCCTCTAAGTTGCAGGCCATGTAAATTATGCAAAATAAACCAAACAAAAAAACAAAAAAACATGCAACTTATACAGCTAAAAATACGGTACCCGTTTACACCAGTGAGGACACTGAAAACTATTTTTATTGCCTGCTGCCAAAGACAACAGTGTTTTTGCTCGTGTCTGTGTTTGTAGTGTTAGCAAAACATCTGATGAAGCAGAGTCGATAAGATTTTAATAAAATTTTCAGAGTAGAAATTGAATGTGCGTCAACAGCCATCAACCCAAGATGCACGCCACAGCTGATCAACATTAGCAAACACAAAAATGACTCAATCATTTTGACAAATATTGAGATCAATTCAGTGGTAGATGAGAGTCGTCTTCAACACATGCTCCAAGAGCTAATGGGTCATGCGAGACCTTCCAGTATTGCTTGCGTTGACACAGTCATTTAGAGGGTTTGACCAAAACAGCTAGCTGCCAGAATAAGATGCTCTGTTTAAAACTCAGGCAGGTGATATGATGGGCCTTTAACATGTTAAATGAATATTTTCAGTCAATTCTTCTTTTCAACCTTTGATAATTTCTATAAAAATCAGCTGCTCTTGGTGACATCCTGAATATTTATTCAAAATGCAAAAACTGGCAGCAGCTTAATGACAGTAATTAGCAACAATGACAGCTGCCATTCATCTCCATCACTGCACATAAACCTAGCGTGAAGTTATGATTAATGATTTTCTAATCATGTAGGGGGGTTTGACTGCATGAGTGATGGTGTGTGAGGTTGTGTGCATTCCTCTGAATATGCATGTCTGTACCTGTTGGAGGGGAGGTGATGATAGGAGCCTGTCTGTCCATGTTTCTGATGAAGTCCTTGGTCATTTTCTCCAGCTCCTCCACGTCCCTCATGTTTAGAGGGGCACCGCCACCTGGGATAGGAACTGGGCCAGGAGGGGATGGCTGCTTGAAATAACAAAATCAAACATTACACATGTATTCACCATTTTTAGAGTTTCATACCACATGCACAAATGATCATGTTTTTGCTGTAAACTAAATATTTTTGTACTTTGAGCCTTTCTGCGATACAAGCAAAGCTAACAGCTGGACGGTACCGTTGATGCAGGGCTGGTTTTCATCGGCTGGGTAAAGGAGGACGATGGAGGCGCCATCATCTTGGTTTGAGGAGGAGGCACAGCAGAAGGGTTCTGGTTTGCATTCACATGACTACCAAAAGGCGAAGTCTTTACATGATTAGGGGCTAGGGGAGCAGCCATATTATAAGGTGCAGGCGGAGCTGCAGCATGAGGTGCAGGCGGAGCTGCAGCATGAGGTGCAGGCGGAGCTGCAGCATGAGGTGCAGGCGGAGCTGCAGCATGAGGTGCAGGCGGAGCTGCAGCATGAGGTGCAGGCAGAGCTGCAGCATGAGGTGCAGGCGGAGCTGCAGCACGAGGTGCAAGTGGAGCAACAGCATGAGGTGCAGGCGGAGCTGCAGCACGAGGTGCAAGTGGAGCAACAGCATGAGGTGCAGGTGGAGCTGCAGCATGGAGTGCAGGTGGAGCTGCAGCATGAGGTGCAGGCGGAGCTGCAGCACGAGGTGCAAGTGGAGCTGCAGGAGGAAGCGCAGACGGAGCTGCAGCATGAGGTGCAGGTGGAGCTGCAGCATGAAGTGCAGGTGGAGCTGCAGCAGGAAGCGCAGACGGAGCTGCAGCAGGAGGTGCAGGCGGAGCTGCAGGAGGAGGGGGGAATGAGCTGGTGGCTATGGGAGGGGAAGGTTTTGGTGCAACACTAGTTTGGTTCAGGTTCTGGTTGATTTTTTGGGCCAGCGAGGCAGATGATGTTGTGCCCTTGGCTCCAAAACTGGATTTGGGAGCCACAGCGGGGGCAGCGTTTGGACCGGAGCTGTTATTGGGGTGCCTGTTTGTTCTGGCTTTGAGTTCTTCTGCCCAGGGTGCAGGAGGAGGGCGGTCTCCCATCTCAGCAGGTGGTAGAAAGGAAAGTGCTGGTTTGGGAGCTGTTGGAGGGGCTGATGGTCTGGGTGTTGGTGCTGCTGAATACTGGCTTGGTAACTGTGGATAAACAACAATAAAACAATGTCTTTATGGATATTTCAAGTCAAAAGGAGCAACACAATACGTTCAGTGGGAGGGCGTACAATTCTTCTATCACCAAAACTAGAATTCACCAGACGGAAAGTTCTTAACCGATTCAATTCATTGCTTATTAAAACTCTGCAAGCAGACACAATGTGAAGGATTGAAGTAAAACCTGGAAGTGCTCCACAACCTGAGCTTATCAGAAGCGCTTCATCTTTCTGACATTTATTTTTGAGATTTTGAGCCAGTGGTATTCTGCTGATTCAGAACCTCCCAGTCAGATAAAACGCTCCATTTAAGGCACTTTCACTGCGGCTCTGGCAGCGCACGCTGGCTCGCTCTCACGCTCTCCACTCGCTTCAGTGCGCATCGCTCTCCCGTTCTGCATGCGTCTCGTCACACTACGAATCACCAGCAACCTTACCACTTTGTTTTCTCGTGCCGTCTGCTGTGCACTTCACTTCCAATTGAGCTTTCAACCTCAACAGATGAGCGGCTTATGAAACTACCTTGGCAAGTCTTCACACAGCGTCCACTGGTGACCAGCCTCACTTTACTCCCTCCCTTCAATGCTAAGTCATGCTGAATTCCTCTGAGTCAACATCTGCTGCCACTTTCTCTTGTTTCTGTTTCTCGTCATAAGACGGGTTCATCTGAATGTACGCAGTTTGTTTGAGTGTGTTTCTCGTTGGTTGTGCTGTGTACCTTAGGATTAAAAGGTCCCCTCGTTTCCATCTCCGACAACAAGCCAGTCAGAGAATCAAGTTGTTTATCAAAGCTGGTTTGCCTCTCCATTGTTCTCTAGCAGAAGAAGACAGGAGAGGAAAATAAAAACAGAAAGGACATTTAATGAACAATCATAATCATACAAAAAAAAAAAAGGTGCTGTACAGTATTTATAGAAAATTGAAGACTAAACGATAAAAACAAGTTGGAACAAACTGCAAAATGAAATGGCATCAAACCAGTTCATAAAATTTGGAGATGGAAAATTTATCTTCTGAGGATAGTGATGAATAAACAAAAACTTAATTAAGGATGACAAAACTATATTTTATTTGTTTTGTTTCCTGGTTAGAGAAGAGTTTGTTCACCAAAAAGCATTTAGCAGAAATTCTGTTCATTCAAACATGTTCACTTTGGATTTAACCATCCATTGTTTTATTATTTTAATGAGCTGTACCATTTATTCTTTAATCCAACTCATTTTTAGCTGAACAAATCAGCTCGAGTCAGCTCTAAAACATGTGTGAATCTTTCATTTCTAAGGTAAAAATTAGCAATAATCCTCTTAGAAGATTAAAACTTGTCAAGATAACTTCATCAGAAAAATTACAAGTAAAAAAGGAAACAAAAAAAATCAGCAAATGTTTATGGTCACATAATGTTTCTCCAACATCCAAACTGATGCAGATACATGCAGCACAAAAACAGAACCATGCAGGCAGCAGTGTTTAAAGCACTGTGACTCACCTGTGGGGTCCCAGCAGCATTAGGAACACTGGTACTGGAGACAGGAAGTGGTGGAGGTGGAGGAGGAGGAGGAGGAGGAGGGGGACAGGCAAGAGGACAGGCACTCTCCTCAGGGGGAGCAGGGAGGGGCAGGTCATCCGCCAACGGAGGTGGAGCAGGGAAAGCAGGAGCGGCATAAGAGGATAGGTTGTGGCATTCGGGGGGAGGGGCTGGTAAATCATCCAGTGGAGGAGGAGGGGGTGGGAAGTCTGTCAAAAATATAAATAAATGAATGAGGGTTGATTGGTTAGAAGTCGTCCCAAAACAAACTTTTTATTTAACTTATGATGATGATCAAGTTAGCACTCTTAAAATACTGTAGCTCCTAAACTGACAGGTTTTTATCAGGAGGTCATGAGCCACAAACCTTTGACTTTTGTGGTTTCACTAAGGAACTACAGCCAATGAAGGTTTAAACAAAAGGACCGTAACAGCACATAATTTATATAATAATAATAATAATAATAATAATAAACTTTATTTGTATAGCACCTTCCACAATGCCTTGCATTGACCAAGGTGCTTAACAGGATAAAAAGAAGAATAAACGGGAACAATAAATCAATGAAAATAGAATAAGAAACCACAGCGATAAAAGAAGGCAATGGAAATAAAAAATGCTACATACTAAAATAACACAAGTAATAAAAGTTACATACAGAAAGCTTTTTTGAACAAGTGGAAATAAAAATGCAATTGAAATAAAGATGCTACATACTAAAATACAAAATAATAAAAGTTACACACTGAAAGCTTTTTTGAACAAGTGGGTCTTCAATTTGGTTTTGAACAGAGTCGGATCGGAGGTGGCACGCAGCTCAAGGGGGAGGCTGTTCCAGGCTTTTGGGCCGGCGACAGAAAATGACCGGTCTCCCCATTGCTTGTACCTCGAGCGAGGCACTTCCAGCAGGTGTTGACTGGCAGATCGTAAGTCCCTGCCAGGCTGATGGACTTTCAGAAGTTCTGAGATGTAGAGGGGAGCAAGTCCATTCAGAGCTTTGAAAACAAACAGCAGCAACTTGAACTGTATCCTGAACTGAACTGGGAGCCAGTGTAGAGAGGACAGGACAGGAGTGATGTGTTCATATTTTCGTGTGTTGGTCAAAAAGCGCGCGGCAGAGTTCTGTACAAGCTGTAAACGGGAGATGGAGGATTGATTAATGCCAAGATACAAAGCATTACAATAATCAAGTCTGGAGGTCACAAAGGCATGGATGGCCTTCTCCAGATCACCACGACTAAGAAATGACTTGACTTTGGAGAGCAGACGGAGCTGAAAGAAGCTGGTCTTGACAACAGAACTGATCTGTTTATCAAACTTTAAATTGGAGTCAAGCTGCACTCCAAGATTTCTGACCACCGAGTTGAAGTGGGGGAGGGGAAAACCAACACTGGGACTGGGAAGGATGTTGCTGGTGTCATCAGGTGCACCAAACAAAATGCATTCAGTTTTATCTGTGTTTAGGTGGAGGAAGTTTTGAGAGAGCCAGTGCTTAATGTCATTTAAGCAGTTGACAAGAGTGTTTGAACTGAGTGAGGGGTTGGGAGTGACTGGCAGATAGATTTGTAAATCGTCTGCATACATGTGAAAAGACAGGTTATGACGTGCAATGATTGATCCTAATGGCAGCATGTAAAGAGAGAAGAGGACTGGCCCTAGAATAGATCCCTGTGGTACGCCAGAGGTCAGAGGGGTTGATGAAGAGGAGGACAGATCGCCTATCATGACAGAAAAAGTTCTCCCAGACAGGTAAGATTTGAACCACTCAAGCACAGCTCCCTGGAGGCCAACCTGCTGAGACAAGCGGTTGATTAGTACCTGATGGTCGACGGTGTCAAAAGCTGCTGAGAGGTCTAACATCACCAGCAGAGCAGGGTTTTTTGCATCCAGGGACAGAAGAATGTCATTCTGTACTTTGAGCAGTGCAGATTCAGTACTGTGACGAGCTCGAAAACCTGACTGAAATTTTTCAAACAGGTTGTTGAGTTCTAGAAAAGATTGAAGTTGAATAAAAACAATCTTTTCTAGGACCTTTGATAGAAATGACAGATGGGAAACTGGCCTGAAATTAGAGAGAGCTGTAGGATCTAGGCCTGGTTTTTTTAGAAGAGGCCTGACCACAGCATGTTTGAAAGCAGATGGCACAAAACCTGAAGTTAGACAGCTGTTGATAAATGACAAAACACAAGGACCAATTACATCAAAGCATTGTTTGAACATTTTAGAGGGAATGATGTCCAGAGAACAGTTTGTTGGTTTCATCTGCTGAACCACCTTGGTGAGTTGAGGCAGTGAGACGAGATCAAACTGGTCAAAAACAGCAGTGGTTATTGTAGAGGTACATGACAGGATGGTGTTGGATGAACTGACAATGTTCTGTCTGATAGAGTCTATTTTGTTGACAAAATAGCTCTGAAAGTCATCGCAGGTAGACTGTGTGGCAGTTTTCAGAACATTGACAGATGGATTGATGACAGACTGGAGTGTGCTGAAAAGCGTCCTCGGCCGGTTGGAGCTGGTGGAGATTAAGTTGGAGAGGTACTGTGACTTGGCCTGTTTCACAGCATTATGATACTCACAGAGGCAGTCTCTCAGTATTCCCTGAGATACATGAAGTCGGTCGCGCTTCCATTTTCGCTCTGCTTGTCTGCAACGTTGTCGAAGAGCTCGCGTCGTTTCGTTGAGCCATGGTGATGGTCTGTTTTTTGAAGATGCCTGTTTGAGAGGAGCGATGGAGTCCATGATCGTCGTGCAGGTGTGATAGAAGGAGCTGATGAAGTCCTCAGGATGTAGAGATGGGTCCAGACTGACAGCAGAGCAGAATTCAGTGCTCTTAAAGGCATCAGTAAACTCATTTGGAGTTAATGGGTTGATGGAGCGGCAGAAACGTGCTGGGAGAATAGCCTTTGGTGCAGGAGTGGTGAAAAATTCAAATAATATGGGAAAATGGTCTGAGATACAGGTGTCCAGGATCTCCACAGCAGGTATTTGAAGGCCGTGGGAGATAATTAAATCCAGTGTATGACCCAGGGTGTGTGTGGCCCCCGAGATCGACTGTGACAGGTTAAAAGAGTCCAGGAGGTTCTGAAACTCACATCCAAGCTGATTACTTGGGCAGCAGGTGTGCACGTTGAAGTCTCCACAGAAAAGCCAAGAGTCAAACTTTGGTAGCAAGTCCGCCAGTAGTTCTGAAAACTCACTGACAAAGTTTTTATTGTATTGTGGGGGCCTATAAAAAACGCCACACAAAATAGGTTTAGCAGATTCCAGCACAAAAATCATACTTTCAAAACTGGAATAGTTTTTCTGAGGCAACAAACGGTACTTGAATGCATCACTGAACACAGCAGCCAGGCCCCCTCCCTTTCCAGCCCCACGCGGAGCGCTCAGGTGGGAGTAGCCATTTGGGAGGAGTTCAGAGAAGGAGCTGTTATCTCCTGTTTTCTGCCAGGTTTCCGTGATCAAAAACAGATCCAGACGATGAGTTGAGATCAAATCACTTAATATAAAAGTTTTATTAGTAATTGATCTGGCGTTAAACAATGCTGCACGTACTGGAACGCTGCCAGTTACGTCACTCTCAGCTCGAGCGAGCGGGCGGAGGTGTTGTTTAACGCAGCCTCGCTTCACTGTTTTCCTCACCGGGGGGCAAGATGGATACTGGTCGCTGGCGACATGATTGATGGCAACAAGGCTTCTGTGGCGACGAGCGAAGGAACGGCGGACATCAAAGACGCTGAATTCAGGAGGTAAGTCAGCCGTCGGCGTGTTGTGAGACGACAGATACTTTTTAAATCTCACCAGGACGCCTGCCCTCGTTCCGCGTCTCCTGCGCCGCTTGTTGCGTGGCAGCGTGGTCGCGTTGCGTTGTAGGTAGGCTGGGATCGAAGCCAGGAACGGTGGTGGTGGAGGAGGCTTGAAATGTCCATATTTGCCAGTAGCCGGTGTGTTGATCAGCGAGTCTCGGAGACTTAGAAGAGTTGATCGATCATAGACCAGGAGCGAGGATGCATCGTCGATGAAAAGAAGGCAGAACACGAACAACAGTAAAAAGTTCAGGAGACGAGTTAGACAGCAGCCCGTGACAATAGGCGCCATCTTGCTTCCCGTATATATGCCCGTCAACAAACTATAAAGATATTATATAGCACTCTATAACAACAGCCTGGACAAGCAAAGGCCTTGGATAACATGACCTTCAAAGAGGGGTAATGAAAAGTGTACACTACACTCAGTCTAGAGATGATGCACAAGTTCCGTTAAATTATGCAGGACAAGAGAACATTTACAGATGAACAGACTATACAATAATACATAATGCCTTCAATGGATGCATAATAAAAATAAATACAAAAAACTTTTAGGGACTTTCTTTGTTCCTACTAAACAGTAGATAGGAGCTTTTCAAGCATCAGGGGAACCCATTATGATGCAACTGCATGGCATCAGTTTCAGATGATGCAAGTGTAAAATTGAAGGCTCAGACATGTGCATGTAGTGATGAAACCCCCTTATAGAAATAAACTGTGAGCATCTGTAAAATGTTTTCATAAGCCTTTAAAATTGTCAACAAAAACTATCAATAAAGTCCAAGGTTTAGAATATGTCAAGAGCAAAAACACCATATAACACTGAGTTATCTACTAACTCAGCACATCAATGCAGCTTATAATCAGACTACAGGCCAGGATCAATCAAAATATTTAATCTAACACTCCAAACATTTGAAAATTCATTCATCCTGTATTTATTTACTGCTTGCAAGACGTTTTTTTCCGTCGTGTTTTCAGGTGAATAACTAGAAACTGTCAACATAAATCATGTTAAATCAGCTGAATGGACATAAACACACAATGTGCCTCTTCATGAACAGGCACAAACCTCAGCAGGCTCCCTTTAATGACGCTCATTTGTCTCTTTGTGATAATGAATGACACTGTGGACTCAGTCATGAGATGACAGCAATGTGACGACTTGAAAATAACAAAATTCAACACCACCACACAGTTCTATTCTGGTATACGCAGAACAAAGACGCTCTGCACGCTCCAGCTTAAGAAGCAACAGGAGGCTGTAACAGGGCAAAGATGAGTGCACAGAACTAAAATACATTTTAAAAAGTCAAACAGCTTAAATCTCAGATACCATCGCAGAGTGAAGAGGGCGGTGGAGGCAGGTCCCCAACTCGACCGATAACAGCTGTGCCGATTGGCGTTGGTGATGGAGCTGTGGGAGGGGTCAAACTTTTAGGCTTTGGTGGTGCCACAGAAGCGAACTTCTTCGGCTGGTTGTAGAAGGATGGGGTGGTGACTTTGAAGTTGAGCGACGATGTCACCACACATGGCTTGCTGCTGCTGGAGTCCTCCATTTTGTGCATGTATCTGAAAGAAAACGAGCAGACGGTCAATGAACAAGATCGCTTTCAAGTCACGTGAGAAGGGCTTCTGTAAGGTTAATCCCAACCACACCGCAGTCTGGATTTCTGTTCTCATACCCAAACAATTAACGCGACCTTCAACAGCTGACAAAAGTCGAAGTGTTCACATTCCCCAGTAGAATACTGTATTCCCATTAGGCCTTTTGCTGGGAAGTCAGTGGGGATGACACATCAATGAAACATTCGGCCTGAAAAACTGCACACTAATCAAAACCAGCTTCAGACGCTGTACTCTTGAAACAACAAAAAGAGTAGAAAACAACGCTAGTATACATTCAGAGCACCAAGGTTTTTACTGGGCAATAAAAATTAACCAAAAAAAAAAAGGAAAAGCTGCTTTAGCTGTAATCATAAATGTCAAATCAATGCACTGCAGATTAGTTCCTATTTTTTATTCATTACCTTGGACAACAGTGTCTTGACATTTATTGTGGCTTGTTTGTCTTACTGTGCTTTATTTGGAATAGTTATGTTATATAGTAGCAAAAAGTATATTAGTCTGCAAATGTCCGCTCATTCTCAATCAGTTCATCTGGACAGTTTCTTTTTAGTAGAAACGTTTCACCCTCACTCCAGAGGGCTTCGTCAGTCAGAGTAGTCCAAAGCAAACTGAAGCTACCCCACCAAGTAAACAACTTAGGACTGACGAAGCCCTCTGGAGTGAGGGTGAAACGTTTCTACTAAAAAGAAACTGTCCAGATGAACTGATTGAGAATGAGCGGATTTGATACCTGGACTATTGAGAATGAACTTTCTTGTCTTGAACCACTTTGGACATGTCTGCCTGCCTGGGAGGAGTCGACGAGGGACAAGCCCCCAGAAACCATCTTGGCTACAGCAAACTGGTTGGTCCACTTAAGTTGTTTACTTGGTGGGGTAGCTTCAGTTTGCTTTGGACTACTCTGACTGACGAAGCCCTCTGGAGTGAGGGTGAAACGTTTCTACTAAAAAGAAACTGTCCAGATGAACTGATTGAGAATGAGCGGATTTGATACCTGGACTATTGAGAATGAACTTTCTAGTCTGCAAATGTGTTTTTCTTAAAAGAGCTTGAGCAAGAAACATGTGTGAAAATGTCCAATGTAGTGCTGACAAAACAGAGTGTAACTCCCTGAAGCCAGTGACACAACACTGCAACGCCGAGCTGTTTAGTCATTAAAGCACGGCAACGGCACGGTTTTTAGGAGCGCAACCACTTTTCTCAAGAGATAAGAGCAACCAGCAATCCTAACATTTTTAAGGAAGTTGCGTAAAACGGAGGTTGATCTCAAATATTTACTTCACACATGCGGGTGGTTAAACAAATATTGATGCTGCTCTGGTCTCTGCCAAAAAGGAACAAAGTAAGCCCTAAATACGTGACCTGTGCTGGTAAAAAGAGTCAAAATGAGCACAAGCTGCAGGGAAACTTAAGTGAAGAAGTTTGATATTTGATGTAATTTAGATTTGTTAAAAAAAGGAGTACATAACGATGTCATTCAGCGGTCCCTGCAACTGAAATGGCAAATAATCTACCTATTCTACCTTTAAAAAGATGTGTCTTCAGAAATAAGCCTTTGTTTTTAAACATGTACTGTACCGGTAATTTCCTTTCAAATTTAAAAATTTTCTCGACTGCAGTCATAGCACAAGGAAATATATTTGTATAATGTTTGGCATCATTAATGGTAGTCTGATTTTGTTGTGGCTCCTCGGATTGAAGAAGTCCTTTGGATGAAGGACAAAATATCTCAACAAAAAAAAGAAACCGTCCAGATGACCTGACTGAACATTGTTGGATTTTTTTTCCCCTGGATTATTGAGCATGAACTTGGGGAGAAGAATTTTTAAATACAGAACTGAAGTTCTCAAATACATCACTTAAAAATAAAATATATACTGTATAACATTATTCAAACTGGTGCTTCTGTAAAAAAAATTAATTATTAACTACAGGTAGCTTGTTGCCTCGTAATAATAAACTGTCAAACTTCAACAAAATTCACTTCATTTCAAAGCTTTTGTGATACCATACCATACCATACCATTTTATTTATAAAGCACTTTAAACAGGAACAAGTCCACACCAAAGTGATGGAGAATTTGAAACTAACTGCTTTGTGACTCAATTTTTCCAGCATGGGTCCCACACATTCCCCATATCTACCAGTATAAAGCGCTCATGTCTCAGCATTTTTTCAACGGTCCTCTCAAGTTTCTACAAAACTACAGTGCATCCTCTTGTAAATGTTATAAACTGAACTGTTGCGAAAAAGGAAGCTCCAGCATTCAGAGTTCATATGAAGGCTTTGACAGGTACAAGTTGATGAGGTTATATAGCCATAACAGAATACGTTGCACATGGAAGTAATTTGTCAACATGAAGTCAATGGACCTATCTTACTGTTGTGACATTTAATCTCCATGTCCTGATACAGGTCGTTACTGCCAACGTCTGTACAGTATAAATGTCAGGTACTACAAGCAACAGAGACGAGCTACGTTCAGCTCCATTTGTACAATTCAACGAGGCATGAGTCAAAACTGCAGCAACCCAGAGAAGCAGATGGTTATAAAAAGGCACGATCAGCTTTTCAAAAGAATGTGGCGAATCAAGTACCGTACTGTATGTTTGTACGTACAGTAAATATGTTACTGCATACTCCATGAATTATAGAGTGCAACATCTTGGTGCATTTTTCGGCGTCTGAGCCAAATGAAGAGCAAAGAAACAAAAATCTGAATGTTTTCTGCAGCATTTTGAGCAATACCATGGCTTTTCTTGGACACACAGTTAACAGCATGTGTCCCAGCTGCACAGATCACGTTTTAACCAGGTTCATTACAACCACAATAAATTATTTAAAAGTCAGCAAAGTTAGAATTCTCTCTAGTTAACGCTCAGTCCAATAAATCATTTTTAAACCAATATTTACAAAGGCTCCCATCCACCAACAGTGTGTTTTTCACAACCAATGCAAGCTTCACATGCTTTTATAAACATTTGCAGCTATTTGACTTGCTGTTTTGAGAAAACTTGGCGTTTTAGAGATTTGTGCGTACGTATAAATATTGTGCACACACTGTAGATTTATCTGGAAGAGGTTTGTCCAAATGAATCGAAAAACACGAATGTGACCACTGCCCAAATGCTGTAGTTTTAATAATTTAATGTTTTATAATACTGTATGTTAATAAAGAGGGGCACTGTTTTCTACAGCAGATTCAGCTGGATAGGCATTATAGGTTTCATAGTTTATAGAAAATAAATGTACTTGTATGTTTGCAATGAGGCCAGAGTACTACTGATAAAGTAGTTCACGATGAATTTAGTCAGAACACTAAAACTGTTATCCCAAAAAATATTTAAAATTAGAATACTTGATTACTTGATAGGAAAATATAATTGTTTACATAACAGAAAATTTCACTTTTAAAAATATCAAACTGCCCCTGTGCCCTACCAATTAATGTTTTTATTTTTCCTTAATTGATTGAAAGAATCAGAATTAGAAACCTACCACTTCCAGAAAAATATTAATTAACTATAGTAAGAGTTAATGAGAAATGTTTAAGATGAGACCATAAGTTGCTGCTAAAATAACTCTAATAAAGTAAGACTCTTTTAAAATATAATTTAGGATAGTTTCATAGGATATGCCAAGCTGACAAATACTAAATACAATTCAACAAAACCGTGGTCTGTCTAACTTGTTATTTTCTTTATAGTGACGCTCAAATGTTTTTTCTTCTTTTTTTTTACCACTGCCTTTTAACTGTAATAAAAGCCTCATATCTGCTCCTTTTCACTATTCCACCTAAATTATTCAGGAAAATGTCATGTGAATCAATAGGAGCAGATGGTGATGCTCTAATGGAAAGTCAAAGAGGAGTTCATCTTTTTATTTTTTGGTGCAGACACACAAGCAAATGTTGGCACCTGCAACCTATTTTGTATCAAGACCTGCTAGATTTAGGATGAAGAGGAGCTCTATCAGCAGAGTACTCTAACCAGAACACTTAAATCCATTATGAGTCCTAGAATAGTGCAGACTGTGATTAGGTCTTGTAATTGAAGTAGTGAAGGCTCCTTGTCTTTAAAAAACGGTCTTCTAAATTATTCAACATGGATGATAAGTTGTGGTGAGGTTTCAGCTTCTCCTTATGCAGTCCAGAGGGATTCAGTCTGGTGAGATCAGCCCAGACCTTCTACTACAAATCCATCTTGAAACACGAGACCCTATGCTGAGGGACATTTTTGGCACAACAACTCACTGACATCACCCCACACACCCCTTTCCCGTTTCCATTTAATCGACTCTCTCGAAGCGTCTTTGCAGACTTACACTGTTATTTTTAATCTTTCACTGAGGAGGAACCAACATTTTGACTTGCTTTCACAACCAGAGGTGCAGATTAACGCTGTGTGGCAAAGCACAACAACCTCTTCAGCCTTTCATTCAACTCTCACCCACTACTTCAACTGAATGACATCACTTGAGACCACATTCACTCGTTTCCACTCTCCAGCTGAGATGTGGGGTGGCTTACGTTGCAACCAGTAAGGGCCCCACAAAAATCACACAATGTCCTTACGCTTTTGAACCTAACTCCATACATCCAGGCGGCTTTTATAGACTAGAAAACAGTTTCTCACCAAGGTTTTGAGATAAAACATCAGTTCTTAAGTTCTGCAAAAATATCAAAGTTCGTGCTCAATTATCCAGGTAAAAAAAATCCAACAAAGTTAAGTTATGTCCTGTGGATGGTTTCTTTGTGTTGAAATGTTTAGTCCTTCATCCATAGGGCTTCATCAGTCCGAGGAGCCACAACAAACTCAGACCCACAGGCAGCACATTATTACATAGTGGGCCAACCAGTTTGATGGTGATAAGATGGTTTCTGGAGTCTGCCCTCTCCCCCTTCAACTCTTCTGAGGCAGCCATGGCCAAAGTCCCTGCAATCGCCATTTGACCACAAATCTATCACGAAGAGAGCGCCACACTTTTCAGCACACAGACTCCTCCATGTCTGCATGATCTCCATCCAGGAGTTTTTGGCCATTTGACTAATTCAGTGTGTTTGAAGAGCACAGCTGAATGTCCAAGCACATTTCTGCATCGATGAACACGTCCACACATTTCTGACCAATCACACAATACTTGGAGTATACTCCCGTGAAGAAAAAGTTTGGCCCGGGCCTTGTGCCGAGAAGTGGAGGGCGAAGCTACTCTGAGAACATAATTATTCAATTTTAGTCATGCAGCTACAACAACGACAGCCGATTTTGCCTCTTCAGATGGAGAATGCAGGGCCCTTAAGTTTGAAGAATCTCTTAACTACTCTTAAGCTATGTTTACATTGGCATAAGTAATCGGATCAAATGGCCGTTCGAAATAAAAACGCATCATGTAAATGCCCCGTTTGGTTAATTTTCGTTTAGTCAGTGCAATCCAAAATAATTTGCGATCAGAACGAAACAGGTGGTTTACACCGATTCATAACCCGAACGGTGTCCATGTAAACGCTTGATCTGTTCATTTTTTTCTGATCGTGAAAAACTGACCTGACTGCGCATGTGCACCTACGTCATTTCCACCTGGCTAATGCTAATAATATTAGCATGTCGAGGACGTAAAACTGGTCGATGAGCGACAACATTTCTACTAGAAACTTTGAATGAGCTCAAAATGATCTGTATCACCTGTAGCTCAGTCAGGGAGTGCAGTAACGGCTCCACCGTCATCAAAACCTGTCACGGGTCCATTTTGGGTGCTCAGGTTTGTTTGCGTTCATCCCGGAAGTAAACGGGAAGTAGAATTTCTTCTTCAGTGTTTTTTTTTAAGGAGAGTTTACCACTCTGCACATGTCAGTACTTCTGTTCAGAACAAAGCCCGCTGCATGTAAACGCTCGTCATGAACAGATTGTGCTGAAAACATTTCAATCCGGTCAAAAAAATGTGCGCATGTAAACATAGCTTTAGCTACTCAAAGCAT
>JBBPBX010031487.1:0-25302 GCA_038048925.1 Garcialebias charrua
TCCTTGGGGGCACCCGGGTGCCCGCGGGCACCACGTTGGTGACCCCTGGTCTAAGACAATAAAGCAGTTTTCTAAATTTCTGGTCTCGGTTGGATTCTTCCTAGCTGACTGTGTTGTAAACATGTAATGTAGATTAAATTATTTTTCAGACATTTTTGTGATTGCTATGTTCATAGTGAAAATAGACAAGTCCAATTAGGGTGGCACTGTTATCACATCAGCACCTCAATACTTGAAACAGTGATCAAAATGTATTTTTGTGTCAAACTGTTAAAATGCAGGACTTAATATGTTGAGAAATCTGACGTGGAAATGGCGTTGCTACCTCAACGTTGATTAGATTTGCAAAATCTAAACCAAAATCAATATTGAATAAACGTTGGCAAATTCACCTATGTTGAGAAATCTGACGTAGAAATGATGTTGCTACTTCAACGTTGATTTCAACGTTGAGAATCTGACGTAGAAATGATGTTGCTACTTCAACGTTGATTAGATTTGCAAAATCAACACAAAATTCAGTTCCCAAACTTCCTCACAGAACTAACTCGCACCTGGCCTCAGCCCAGAGCTCCCATGCTCTTACCACTCTCACAGTTCCTTGACGTGGACGGGATGGATGAGGTGAGAATAGCCAACGTGCCTCAAATTGAGGACACACTGGCGTCTCACCTAGCTCCCAAGTCATCCGGGACAAAACCGACTCTTCCCAGCAAAGCTTGTCGAGCTTCAGCCTCTCTGCTCGAGAAATGCTACAGAGCTCAGGGACTTGCGGCGCGGGCCATGAAGGCGTCCGCGTTGATGCAGGCTTACCTGGCTGAAAAGCTGCAACAGCTCCAGGTAACGACGGACAAGCAAGCTGCCGCTGACTTGCTAGATGAAGCCCGAAGGGCAACAGACTTTGTGCTCCGTATGATGGGGACAGCCGCTGTTGCTCAAGGCAGAGGCATGGTGGAAGTGGTCATCATGATACGCCATCTGTGGATGACTTTAACTGATCTCCCCGAGGGACAAAAGGTGCCTTTTCTCCACCACTCGATAGAGCCGACGGGATTGTTTGGGAAAGCTTTGGATCGAATTCAGACCAAGCTGGACCAAAGGCGCAAACAGGCTGAAGCTCTCCGGGTGGGCATTCCCAGGAGAAGCTTCCCCCCCCCCCAGGGAGTCTGCTGGAGGCAGACCTGCGCAACCTCGACACCGCTCGGCAACGCGTGCCCCACCGCAGAAGCGGCCGGCATACGAGGATGAGCATCGGCAGAGACCATCGCCGGGCCCACCTCGCACCGAACACGCATGGATCAAAAACAGGTTTGTCCCCCGCCAGGCGGTCAGACACAGGGCCTCCTCGGCGAACCGGGACACCAGACAAAAGTGTGCCTGATGAACCAGGTTCAAGTCTTGACTTTACACGATCACCCGCCCACATGGTACGGGAAATGATCTCTTCATGTCCAGACTTTATTTGTAGCACGGTACAAAAAGCTAGTAACTCTGTTGCATGCACAAATCATGTTTTTCCTGCTGTGAGTGACATAAAGTCATGTATGTCGTTACACTTAAGCACGAATAAAGCTCAAAAAACAGCCCCTCTGTTTTATTGACTCTCAAAAAAAGAAAAACAACAAACAACAACAAAACACAAGTAACTTCAGCAGAACAGGTCCCTCAAGCCTGCCAGCCGTCATAAAGGGAGGGGGCCGTCCCCCTCCCCCTCACGACTCACGGGGTGTTAGCCTAATCAATGAGCCCCAGCAGGGTGCCTCTGCTCCGTCTGCAGCGGACAGGCACAGAGGCGTCTGCAAGCAGGCCCCCCACCCCTCATGGAGACAGGTGAGGGGGGTCACGTGCTCCAGTCCCCGCTCTATTGTGAACGACGGGGCGGTCAATACACTAACCAAGCAAACACGTGACATGTGCGCGCCTCAGGGAGGTGCACCGACAGACTCTAATGATGGAGGGGCACGTCAGAGACCCACAGGCAACCACAAGCTTCACACATTCACAGAAGCAATAGACCTTTTACCAGTTGACGTCATCACGCAAAGCTCGGCAGAAACGAGCGTTCTGATTGGACGGCAAAAAGCCGAAACCGGATGCCGGGGGTTAGGAAGGAGCCGAGGAGCTTCGTAATGATAGAGAGTTGTAATTTAGAAGCTTGATTTCTTAAAATAGTGGACAACCACTGGTCAAAATGCCTGAACATTGTGCCGCAGATACGAGAGGAGGTGATTGTGTGCGCTGATGGAAATTGGGGAACTCCTTCAGGCTTTTTGCGGATGTCCAGCAGGGTGAGCCGTTGTGTGTAGTTGTCAACAACCTGTATTATCCAAGCGTCAGAAATAAATGTTTTAAATTTCTCACACCAATACTTCTGATATTTAGACTGGTTTGGTTATTGTTACAGGTTCAACATCTTCTGTTAGCTGCTATAACTAGCGCCATGTCTTCATAATGAGCCGTCAGTATAAGCACAGTATGTAAACAAAAACATGACGTTTGAGTCACACAAATGTTCACAGCGTCCTTATTTCTTATTTGATTTCTGTAAACTATGTCTTAAATTAAGCCTGAGACAATTGGTGATGTTGTGATGTGAAAAATAATAACTATCCCAAGTGATAGCTTTCCTAGGGAAATTTAATTATCTTTGATTTACTAATGCACTTATGCTGTTTATACAGCTTACACTTTAGACGTAACATGTGTGAAAATCTTAAATATATTACAAACAATATATTTTGCATGTGAATTCCATAATGACACATACAATAGTTGTATATTGTGTTTGTGATTGTTTTTGCAGAGGAGGTGGCTGCAACCATGTTGGAAATACACCAACCTGCACCCAGTTACCTTGTACATGGAAGAGACCAGCCCAAAAACGAACTGCACCTGCTACTTGGATGAGCTGCAAGTTTTAAAGTGAGTTTAATCAGTGTTCCTGAAGACATTTCATATTACGCTTATAACACAAATACCCAGAAAGGTGACTTTCAGTGAAACTTCACCAACAATTGGAATAATACAATATCACTTATCATGTCTTATCCCAGTCAAAAAACTATTCAACATTGTACAATTGTAGTTTATTGTATTGTGTTAATTATTGTTGTTTTCTAGTGGCACTAGATAATAAATGCAATCACATATGTACGGTTTTAAATGTTTTCTACAATGGTAAGATCTGGAATAGTTTTTTGACATTTTTTAAAAAACACTTCTACAAATAGATTTGCTAATATGTGTTAGATATCAACCACATTTTTCATGTTGGTGTCATTTAAGGCATGACATCTATGTTGAGAAGTTTTCCAGGAGAACGCTGAACAGACTGTGTTTTGACCCACGACATCCTGATGACCGGAATGAGCCCACCATCACTGCTGGCTGGTCTTCACAAGGACATTTTGAGCGTGGAGCCATTCTTGACCTATTGCAGGTTGTAGTAGTTAACATTAAAAACCAATAACGCTTATCTGTATGTTTCTTTAATTCCTTTATTTTGTCTAGATTTTAAAACTCCTTGTTTTTTTCCTTTTAAGACATGCTCAAAGACCCTGGATGCAGTTCTCGATCCAGACTCTCCGGCAGATGAAGTAGCTGACGACCGCGGCCCCTGTTCAATCTCCACGCCATCAGAGAGACCTGCCAGAAGTTCAAAACATCTTTAAATGTCTCACAAGCACACACATTATTTATATAAGTCACAAACAGAAACAACACATACCAGAAGATCAGAACAAGCGCTCAATACAAAAACAACTGGACTTTATTTGTTGCAGAAAACGTTTCACCCTTTCTGCAACAAATAAAGTCCAGTTGTTTTTGCATTGAGCGCTTGTTCTGATTTTATCATGTCCTGGACGACTGAGAATCTTCACCAGCACATACCAGAAGATGTGTTTGTGTTTGTCATTTCACTTGTTAAGGACAGCAGCCTAGGACAGACAGTAACCTGCTAATGTTTTTTTTAATGATGCCTTCTCTGACAACTTGGAGACTTTAGACAGTGTAATGTTTATGTTTTTTTTTTTTTGCTAAGTCATTGGATGACCAGAGAGCTGAACTAGAGAACAGATGAACAGCAGAGTCATAAAGAGGATTTTCTTTCAGCCTGGTTAGGTCACCATGATAAGAGAGACTGACCTGTTTTTGTTGTAAACGCTCTTTCTTTATCTAGAGAGATTCAAAATCATAAAATGTGACTAAAACAGCATTTGTATATTAACAGATTAAAAAATTTAACTAAACAAAAGTTCCACTTCACTAAAAGTCAAATTAGAGCACAGTTTCTTTATTTTTAAAGGTTGGTGTGTTCATTTCTAAATTGAATGTACTACAATCAATGTGTTTTGGGATGTGTGGACTATCTCATTAATCAATTACTGTAATAAACATGGATTTGAATACAGTATATAAATTTGGTCAAATTGGGGAGGGAATGACTGAGCCAGCTGAGGAGTGCTGTGAGTTTTCATTGGATTAGCGTGATGTCCTTCAAAAACTTCAACAAATGTGATGTCACGGTCGACATAATTTATTTAAAATATATATATTTGGATCATGACAGGCCTGACAGGTCCATAAATGCGTGTCGGCCCAGCGGGCAAGCGAATCTTTGTGCACCGCCGGGCCAGTTAGACGCTGCTGGAAACACCTGTACTTACAAAGATATTTTTACTTTATTGCACTTACTGCTAAAAAAGGTCACAACACTCCTTGTACAATACATACCTCTTCCTCAGTGAACTGCTTGTGTCTGCTTGTGTCTGGATGCTGGATGCAGAAAATGGGGCAGGTTCAGACTAGCTTCCCTTTTTCCACCTCTGACTTGACATCAAACCCTTTGTCAGCAAGGAGTCGGTGGCCAGTTGCTGCTGTAAAACAAAGTATTTATTCATGTTTGACAATAAACAAAACAGTCTTGTGTATAGTTACCGTAAACTGTATGCTTATACACATTGATGACAGGATTGCTTTTTTTTTCTGTGACAGCATTTCACCGATGCTCCCAGCAAAACTGTGCGAATGACTTACAGAAACAGAGAAATGGCTGAAATGTTTTTAAAGTCAGACCTCAAATAATGTTAATAAAACATGTTTGTCTTGTGGAAACTACTACTGTATATTTTTTCAACGCAGAAAGAGTTCAAATGATGACAGCTAACAGTGCAGTGGTCTGTTCATTTTTATACAGCTGCATGTTTTATGCTATTTTATTCACCTGTTATTTCTTCAGGGGGGTTGAAGGAAGAATCTCTTTGCATGTCGCAGGTTGAAACAGGTTGAAACTTCAACACAGGCAGTGGACTGAGGAACAGCGAGGTCTCGTAGTAGACCTAGCTAGCTGCTAGCTTAGCAACTGTCCAGTAGCATTCTGCTGCGGGAGGTTGTTCTCTGTTTTGTCTGTTTCCCATATCCAAGATGTAATGTAGGAACGTAATCCACGGAGCTTGGATCACCACCATCCACGGATCACCACCGTACGGAGCTAGGATCACCACCGCGACCAGAGTAGTATTACCCCCGACTTCCGGAAAATTCTGGAAAAATACGAGTGCGCATGCGCGATGACGTCAACTGGTAAAAGGTCTATTGTGTTCAAACTTCTGTGTGTGTAAACAAATCAGAGCTGAATTAGATTCCTCTTCCTGTTATTCGAAGGGAACTGGGCTCTCTATCACAAACAATTTAAAGTCTGCCAAGCACAAGGAATCATCTCCAGGTTCTCACGTTGCAGCTGTCCCTTTATCATTATTGAGCGACATGCAATGTCCAAGCAGTGATCCGGCAGCACGTGACCTTTCTCACTGTGTTGGTTCAGCTTTGCTCTTAAACAATATTCCCCCAATGGGTGAAACACAGACCCCGGCCGGTTTGTCTGGCTCTAACGCTCTGTTAAGGCCAAGGACCGGTAAACCAGACCTATCCAGGAAACAGAGTGGGGTCAGGAGATCTGCTCATTTACAAAACTCGTAGCTTCTCAGTCCCATGACCCCAAACAAGGGGAGAGAAAACAGACATTCTGCTCCACTTCTGTCTAATAAGGACGACAGGTTGCATCTGCCCTCGATCACTCTCGATCAGAGCAGCCTGGTAGCACATCGACAAAAAGGCGTTCTCCCCAACTTGGTTGACCCCTAGGGGGTCACAGCTTCCAGGGCCCCTGGAGGGGAACCAGATACACCAACTGTTCTTCTTCAGGGTCAAACTATGTCACCAGAGGAAGTAGTCTCACCGCTTAGGCTGAGAGCTGTTAAAAATTTCAGGTTGCTGGCAGAAAACAACAAGCTGATGGCATCAGGCCTGCTGGAAAATGTGGTAAAAACCATCCAAAATGCCCGTGCTGTATCAACACAGTCTCTCTACGTACAGAAGTGACGTATTTTTGAAGCTTGGTGCACAGAAAGAAATATTATTTCTTACTCATGCGACCTGGCGTAGCTCCTGACTTTCCTTCAGGATTTACTGGAAAAAGGTTGTTCTTTCTCAATGATTAAAGTTTTCCTATCAGCTATTTCAGCCTGTCACAAAGGCTGGGGACACAGGACACCTGGTGCACATCCAATCATAATAAGATTTATGAAGGGCATGCTGAGGATGAAACCACCCAGCAGGATCCTGACCCCTGGTTGGGATCTTAGCCTGGTCTTGGGGGCTCTCTATGATCCTCCATTCGAGCCACTGAGCGAGGTTAAGATAGATTTGTTATCTTATAAAACCGCTCTTCTCTTGGCCGTTTGCTCGGCGAAATGCGTGAGTGACCTCCATGCATTGTCTGTACATCCTGCTGCGAACTGGAGCTCATTAAACACTTTTGCAAAGCACTACAGTTTGGATGTTACTGTGTGTGATGTCACTCAGGCTGTTCTTTCTAACACAAGGTAGAAAGTAGCCTTGAGATGCCTGCTGGTCAAGGGCAGACGTTCACACTAGCATGCATTTTACTGAGCATTTCAAGGGCGTGAATGAATTACGTTCCCATAGCATATGTTGCACCGAGAGAACATGACTGAAAGGGAACTGAAAGTTATGCACCATAACTCATGTTCCCTGAAGGAAGGGAACGAGGTGCAACATATCTGGCCCTTTTCAATGCTGAAAGCTCGGTGAAGTGCAATTTTGGAGAAAGATGGATGGGCGTCAGCCGCTTAAATACCCAGAGGGCGGGGCCTCTGGCGCGACGCTGATGCCCTAGCCGTAAAGCCATGAATGTATTCCTTCAGGTAATCGTGCGGGGGCGCAATTCCCATAGCAAGTATGTTGCACCTCGTTCCCTTCTTTTAGGGAACATGAGTTATGGTGCATAACTTTCAGTTTTTCATAGTCTGAAGACCTAAACAGTATGTAGGTTAAAATGTGCAACACAGTAGTGCTGTATTTAAGGTCACATCAAAAATGTAAATGTTTACTTTCAGCAAATGAGCTGTGATCTGCACCAGTTTTTTTTTCCTCACATGAAAGTGCAGCTTTTGCTTCCTGTGAAGATCCTGGGAGACACATATGCTTTAAGTCTCTAAAAATGGAAAGCAAGCTGACGAAGAGTAATTGTAGGAAGCACATGCTCGCTGGAAGGAGATGGATGGAACAGGACAAGGATGTCGGTAAGAAGGTAATAAAGCAAATTGCCCTCTGGAGGTAAACATCCAGGGGGCTAGTGCAAGTGATGCTGATATGATTAATGACAGCAGGACAACAAGGGACAAAGTAGAGAAGATAAAATGGTAAATAAAATAATCACTTTTTGGTTTTATTTTACTTACCTGATCAGATATCCTGTTCTGTGTGTGATAAGGAGTTTTTTATTTGTATTGTTTTTCTCCCTTTGCCCTGAAATGACTGAATTTCTTTGGTTTCTATATGTGCAAGAATTTAGATAAAGTTTAACTACAGGTAGTCTGCGACTTACGGCAGTCTCGACTTAAGGCAATCCGATGTTACGTCACGCATCTCATTATTTTTTTGTTTTTTTATTGAAAAATCTTATTTCATGTGTTTAAATGTTCTTGATTTTATGTGTACAGCACTTTGTTGCAGCTGTGGTTGTTTTAAATGGCTTTATAAATAAATTATTATTATTATTTTGAAGCCGATTACGCAGTGTCTTGCAGTTTTCGGCAGTGTCCGGCAGTTTTTGGTTAGCTTCGGTTAGCTCCGGCTTCGACAGCCGGCTTTGGACGGACCGTGTCCGATGGTTGCTTCGCTCGGATACATGAGCTGGAAACGCTCTGTGAACTCTGTGGACGTCTCAGGCCCGGAGCAGCAGCCGCCGATCGCTCCGCCGCATCCCACCACACCGGCCGACACCACCAGCTCACCGCGGGATCCGGTGACCATCCCGCCGCTACTGTCCTTGCCATCAGTCAGCCCCACCGGGGACACGGAGCCGACGGGTGGCGGAGAGGCCTGCTGCGGCCGGGATCTCGCCTCGATGCTCCGCCTGGCAGCCTCAGATGTCGGAGGGACACCGAGCTAACATGCTAAAACGCAGACGAACGGCTTGGTGGCCTGGATGTTGGTGGGACCCGGAGCTAACATGCTAATACGCGGACGAACGGCTTCACCAGCTCCCAGTAAGTTATTAACTCTATTTCCCTTCATTATGGCTCCAAATGTATGGAGCTAACATGCTAACAGGCCTTACTGTAAACAGTTTGGACCGCGTGAAGCTGCAGGAAGCTGCAGAGCTCGGACGTGCAACGAGCTAACATGCTAACAGACGGAGACGGGATTCACAAGCTCACAGTAAGAAATTTACTATTTCTTTCCTTCATTATGGTAAATGGTAAATGGAGCTTATTTATATAGTGCTTTTCAGCCCCCTATGAGGGGTCCCAAAGCGCTTTACAATACCAACCATCCACCCATTCATACACACATTCATACACCGGTAGCAGCAGACTGCCATGCAAGGCGCTTTCCAGTCCTACCGGGAGCAACTCTGGGTTAAGTGTCTTGCCCAGGGACACAACGACACATGGTGTGGGGAACCAGGATTCGAACCTCCAACCTTCCGATCGGGAGACGACTACCATTACCACTACTCCACGGCCGCCCCCTATGGCTCCCATTATGGCTCCAAATTTACTGTATGTGCTTTTTGATAATTATGTAGGGTACTGTGTTAGGATAGGCGAAGTGCTTGGTAACTGTACAGTACCATACATGTACGTGTATAAGTGGCGGCTAGTGTGTACTTCTGACTTACGGCGATTTTTGATATATGAACGGGCGTAGGAACGGAACTCGTTCGTAACACGGGGGAGTACCTGTATTTGATAAATAGTTTATGTTTGGAATTTGAATGAGATGTGTTATTGAATTTGACCAGATTAAGTCATTTATTAGCACTGCAAGCAAGGAAATGATATTTATCAAGTTGCATCAGCTTAAATGAGTGGGAGTGGTGGCACAGAGGTTAAGAAGGTGAGCTTGTGGTCCGAAGATCGTCGGTTCAAGCCCCGGTACCGACAACATCAAGAATGTGGGCGGGATAAGTGAATTGGTCACATCTGTCTCTACCCTCATCTGCCCCAATCTGGTCACTTGAGCAAGACCCTTAACCCACACTATCTGCTCCCCTGGGAACCCTCGATAGCAGATCTCTGCTCCACACAGAGGGCTGTGGTAGCTCGGTGGTCTGTGGTCTGTGGTTGTGTCAGGAAGGGCATCCGGTGTAAAAACAATTGCCAAGTCTTCGTGTGACTAGTTTGCTGTGATGACCCCTGACGAAGGGAGAAGCCGAAAGAAGAAAAATTATATATCAGCTGAAATGGCATAACCAGAACCAACATTGCATTGATATCACTAGGTTCACCGGCCCTTACCGGATGGAGCACAAAGGTGCAGCCAACTGTTGCTCCATCTGTCCAGGACTTTGGGGGCTGGTTGGACCTCCAACACCACGCAGAACACAGGCTATAACTTGTGATTCCTAGTAGGATCATTATAGTCACTCGTCCCAGGTGACTGAGGTGAGACATTAATGGGATTAACGTGTCTAAATAAAGGTTGAATGAATTAATGAACAGGGTCGGCAGCAAGGCAGCTGATGTGAAGAGTCGGAGGGTGATAATGTTTTCAAATTCTCAGACTATTTTGACTCCTGTCCATAGAATTAAATGAGACAACTGGAAAATGCATTGGTCACATGACGTGATTCATTGTAGCAACAAGGACCATAAACAGAGAGGGCAAGCATCTGGAATTAGCACTGCTGTAGATATTGACACAATAGCAAACAGTAAGGACTGATTATGTAAAAGTCAGTAATGCTAATATAAATCAAAACAGTATTCATGTAAGAATGTGTATCAGTTATCTAATATAACGAAATTTGCTACAAAGCTGTGTGTGCTACGGTTGTACGACCAAAGAGAAAAAGTAAAACGTGTCTCATTTCAAGTCAGCAGATCTGATTTTATTTACCTCAATGGAAATGGGATCTGATTGTATGAAGCTAATAACCATTTAAAATTATCCTATAATGCCGATGTAATCACTGTTAATTATTGAATTCCATCCATCCATCATCTTTACCCTCTTCTACTTTTTCAGGTCACAGGGGTCACTGGTGCCCGTATCCAGCAGTCACTGTGTGAGAGGCGGGGGACAGGTCATATTAAAACATTTGACGTGATTTCATAACACTTGCAAATAATAATTAACATTGCTCATGTTCTAAACAAGTCATGAATGTATTTATTTTTATTAATTATCAAAAAACTTTAAAGAAACATGTAAATTTTTATCAAACTATATCTGATTAAGAGTTTTGGGACAGTGACTGTTCTGAAAACATCAAACATTATTAAGGTCAAAAGTAACTTTAAAGAAAACCAGATCAGAGTAGTTCTGGGATATGAGTTCAGGTTCAGAGGTCATGGTCAGGGAATGCTTCTTCTATAAAATGCATGTATTTTATTTTTGCGTAGCTCACATTTTCTTAAACAGATAAACAATTTCAAGTATGCTCTAATAATTAGATCATCTTATACGTTTCACAAAAGTCACTGATATTTTTACCGACTGGCACAGTTTCAGAATGTCAAAAATCCTTTTTGGTGTTGGTCACGTAGCTCTTAACTTGTAATTCCAGTCTGAATAGATCTCCATTTCTCCAAACTGAGGTTGTTCAAGGAGCTATCCACAACAGGTAGGATATTAATTGTTCAAAACATTTGACAGAACCCTATTTGAAATTAATCTTTACTATCACATAATACAGGAAAATAAAATGGTGATTTAAAATGATTAAAGTATTAATTCACTCCTCAAACCAAAATGTGCTGCTAACTTGATCTGACTGAGAAGGATGAGAAAAATTAGAGCACACTTTACACCCTTGACTTGTGAGAGCTCTCGTATTACAGATGTCCTCCAGTGGCCCCGCGGTCCTTGAAGATTTTGTTTTTAATGTAATAAGGTTGTCTTGGAGGCTTGTTTCCCCTGCCCTCCTCTGTCTTCTGTCAGACCACCACTGCTGCGACCTCACTCAGACACACACATACACATACATACATTCAGTGCATGACTCGTGCTCGCCATTGTTTCTGCTGGTGTTTATCCTCCACCCCAACAGGCTAGTCTGTATTATCTAGGATGGCAGAATACCCAGGGCATCTCCCTCCTCTGCTCAGATATCCTAGTATGATCTATTTCTGTCCCTGCATCTCACTGCTTTCAGTGAAGAACCTCTGACGTCTCCTTCTGCACTAAACAGATGAACGCTGTCAGAGCAAAGCAAAATAATTAGAATAAAACCTCCACCTTGTTTTTGTTTTACCAGATTAACTACCCTCTCAATCAGTTTTCCAGAGCAGGCGTGATCATCAAACCACGGATGTGTGATGATGAGTTCTCAAATTTGCTGTCCCACTTCGCTTTAACTGCTAGGCATTAGCATGATTAGATGTTATTTTTACATACAAAAGCAATTAATTAATGAGACATAAATTATTATTGGAAGAGAGGAGCAACAAGGGGCCAGTGGAGAAAGAAAAGGGCAAAGGGGATGAGTGAAGAAGGAGGGGGAAAAGAGGAGATTATTTACAAAAATGTAAGTCTTAAATTGCTGAGTCACAGGATGGGTAAAGCTACAGTTCAGCTTTCTTTCTCCTTCTGTCTTCTTTTCACTCATCCCCTTTGCCCTTTTCTTTCTCCACTGGCCCCTTGTTGCTCCTCTCTTCCAATAATAATTTATGTCTCATTAATTAATTGCTTTTGTATGTAAAAATAACATCTAATCATGCTAATGCCTAGCAGTTAAAGCGAAGTGGGACAGCAAATTTGAGAACTCATCATCACACATCCGTGGTTTGATGATCACGCCTGCTCTGGAAAACTGATTGAGAGGGTAGTTAATCTGGTAAAACAAAAACAAGGTGGAGGTTTTATTCTAATTATTTTGCTTTGCTCTGACAGCGTTCATCTGTTTAGTGCAGAAGGAGACGTCAGAGGTTCTTCACTGAAAGCAGTGAGATGCAGGGACAGAAATAGATCATACTAGGATATCTGAGCAGAGGAGGGAGATGCCCTGGGTATTCTGCCATCCTAGATAATACAGACTAGCCTGTTGGGGTGGAGGATAAACACCAGCAGAAACAATGGCGAGCACGAGTCATGCACTGAATGTATGTATGTGTATGTGTGTGTCTGAGTGAGGTCGCAGCAGTGGTGGTCTGACAGAAGACAGAGGAGGGCAGGGGAAACAAGCCTCCAAGACAACCTTATTACATTAAAAACAAAATCTTCAAGGACCGCGGGGCCACTGGAGGACATCTGTAATACGAGAGCTCTCACAAGTCAAGGGTGTAAAGTGTGCTCTAATTTTTCTCATCCTTCTCAGTCAGATCAAGTTAGCAGCACATTTTGGTTTGAGGAGTGAATTAATACTTTAATCATTTTAAATCACCATTTTATTTTCCTGTATTATGTGATAGTAAAGATTAATTTCAAATAGGGTTCTGTCAAATGTTTTGAACAATTAATATCCTACCTGTTGTGGATAGCTCCTTGAACAACCTCAGTTTGGAGAAATGGAGATCTATTCAGACTGGAATTACAAGTTAAGAGCTACGTGACCAACACCAAAAAGGATTTTTGACATTCTGAAACTGTGCCAGTCGGTAAAAATATCAGTGACTTTTGTGAAACGTATAAGATGATCTAATTATTAGAGCATACTTGAAATTGTTTATCTGTTTAAGAAAATGTGAGCTACGCAAAAATAAAATACATGCATTTTATAGAAGAAGCATTCCCTGACCATGACCTCTGAACCTGAACTCATATCCCAGAACTACTCTGATCTGGTTTTCTTTAAAGTTACTTTTGACCTTAATAATGTTTGATGTTTTCAGAACAGTCACTGTCCCAAAACTCTTAATCAGATATAGTTTGATAAAAATTTACATGTTTCTTTAAAGTTTTTTGATAATTAATAAAAATAAATACATTCATGACTTGTTTAGAACATGAGCAATGTTAATTATTATTTGCAAGTGTTATGAAATCACGTCAAATGTTTTAATATGACCTGTCCCCCGCCTCTCACACAGTGACTGCTGGATACGGGCACCAGTGACCCCTGTGACCTGAAAAAGTAGAAGAGGGTAAAGATGATGGATGGATGGAATTCAATAATTAACAGTGATTACATCGGCATTATAGGATAATTTTAAATGGTTATTAGCTTCATACAATCAGATCCCATTTCCATTGAGGTAAATAAAATCAGATCTGCTGACTTGAAATGAGACACGTTTTACTTTTTCTCTTTGGTCGTACAACCGTAGCACACACAGCTTTGTAGCAAATTTCGTTATATTAGATAACTGATACACATTCTTACATGAATACTGTTTTGATTTATATTAGCATTACTGACTTTTACATAATCAGTCCTTACTGTTTGCTATTGTGTCAATATCTACAGCAGTGCTAATTCCAGATGCTTGCCCTCTCTGTTTATGGTCCTTGTTGCTACAATGAATCACGTCATGTGACCAATGCATTTTCCAGTTGTCTCATTTAATTCTATGGACAGGAGTCAAAATAGTCTGAGAATTTGAAAACATTATCACCCTCCGACTCTTCACATCAGCTGCCTTGCTGCCGACCCTGTTCATTAATTCATTCAACCTTTATTTAGACACGTTAATCCCATTAATGTCTCACCTCAGTCACCTGGGACGAGTGACTATAATGATCCTACTAGGAATCACAAGTTATAGCCTGTGTTCTGCGTGGTGTTGGAGGTCCAACCAGCCCCCAAAGTCCTGGACAGATGGAGCAACAGTTGGCTGCACCTTTGTGCTCCATCCGGTAAGGGCCGGTGAACCTAGTGATATCAATGCAATGTTGGTTCTGGTTATGCCATTTCAGCTGATATATAATTTTTCTTCTTTCGGCTTCTCCCTTCGTCAGGGGTCATCACAGCAAACTAGTCACACGAAGACTTGGCAATTGTTTTTACACCGGATGCCCTTCCTGACACAACCACAGACCACAGACCACCGAGCTACCACAGCCCTCTGTGTGGAGCAGAGATCTGCTATCGAGGGTTCCCAGGGGAGCAGATAGTGTGGGTTAAGGGTCTTGCTCAAGTGACCAGATTGGGGCAGATGAGGGTAGAGACAGATGTGACCAATTCACTTATCCCGCCCACATTCTTGATGTTGTCGGTACCGGGGCTTGAACCGACGATCTTCGGACCACAAGCTCACCTTCTTAACCTCTGTGCCACCACTCCCACTCATTTAAGCTGATGCAACTTGATAAATATCATTTCCTTGCTTGCAGTGCTAATAAATGACTTAATCTGGTCAAATTCAATAACACATCTCATTCAAATTCCAAACATAAACTATTTATCAAATACAGGTACTCCCCCGTGTTACGAACGAGTTCCGTTCCTACGCCCGTTCATATATCAAAAATCGCCGTAAGTCGGAAGTACACACTAGCCGCCACTTATACACGTACATGTATGGTACTGTACAGTTACCAAGCACTTCGCCTATCCTAACACAGTACCCTACATAATTATCAAAAAGCACATACAGTAAATTTGGAGCCATAATGGGAGCCATAGGGGGCGGCCGTGGAGTAGTGGTAATGGTAGTCGTCTCCCGATCGGAAGGTTGGAGGTTCGAATCCTGGTTCCCCACACCATGTGTCGTTGTGTCCCTGGGCAAGACACTTAACCCAGAGTTGCTCCCGGTAGGACTGGAAAGCGCCTTGCATGGCAGTCTGCTGCTACCGGTGTATGAATGTGTGTATGAATGGGTGGATGGTTGGTATTGTAAAGCGCTTTGGGACCCCTCATAGGGGGCTGAAAAGCACTATATAAATAAGCTCCATTTACCATTTACCATAATGAAGGAAAGAAATAGTAAATTTCTTACTGTGAGCTTGTGAATCCCGTCTCCGTCTGTTAGCATGTTAGCTCGTTGCACGTCCGAGCTCTGCAGCTTCCTGCAGCTTCACGCGGTCCAAACTGTTTACAGTAAGGCCTGTTAGCATGTTAGCTCCATACATTTGGAGCCATAATGAAGGGAAATAGAGTTAATAACTTACTGGGAGCTGGTGAAGCCGTTCGTCCGCGTATTAGCATGTTAGCTCCGGGTCCCACCAACATCCAGGCCACCAAGCCGTTCGTCTGCGTTTTAGCATGTTAGCTCGGTGTCCCTCCGACATCTGAGGCTGCCAGGCGGAGCATCGAGGCGAGATCCCGGCCGCAGCAGGCCTCTCCGCCACCCGTCGGCTCCGTGTCCCCGGTGGGGCTGACTGATGGCAAGGGACAGTAGCGGCGGGATGGTCACCGGATCCCGCGGTGAGCTGGTGGTGTCGGCCGGTGTGGTGGGATGCGGCGGAGCGATCGGCGGCTGCTGCTCCGGGCCTGAGACGTCCACAGAGTTCACAGAGCGTTTCCAGCTCATGTATCCGAGCGAAGCAACCATCGGACACGGTCCGTCCAAAGCCGGCTGTCGAAGCCGGAGCTAACCGAAGCTAACCAAAAACTGCCGGACACTGCCGAAAACTGCAAGACACTGCGTAATCGGCTTCAAAATAATAATAATAATTTATTTATAAAGCCATTTAAAACAACCACAGCTGCAACAAAGTGCTGTACACATAAAATCAAGAACATTTAAACACATGAAATAAGATTTTTCAATAAAAAAACAAAAAAATAATGAGATGCGTGACGTAACATCGGATTGCCTTAAGTCGAGACTGCCGTAAGTCGCAGACTACCTGTAGTTAAACTTTATCTAAATTCTTGCACATATAGAAACCAAAGAAATTCAGTCATTTCAGGGCAAAGGGAGAAAAACAATACAAATAAAAAACTCCTTATCACACACAGAACAGGATATCTGATCAGGTAAGTAAAATAAAACCAAAAAGTGATTATTTTATTTACCATTTTATCTTCTCTACTTTGTCCCTTGTTGTCCTGCTGTCATTAATCATATCAGCATCACTTGCACTAGCCCCCTGGATGTTTACCTCCAGAGGGCAATTTGCTTTATTACCTTCTTACCGACATCCTTGTCCTGTTCCATCCATCTCCTTCCAGCGAGCATGTGCTTCCTACAATTACTCTTCGTCAGCTTGCTTTCCATTTTTAGAGACTTAAAGCATATGTGTCTCCCAGGATCTTCACAGGAAGCAAAAGCTGCACTTTCATGTGAGGAAAAAAAAACTGGTGCAGATCACAGCTCATTTGCTGAAAGTAAACATTTACATTTTTGATGTGACCTTAAATACAGCACTACTGTGTTGCACATTTTAACCTACATACTGTTTAGGTCTTCAGACTATGAAAAACTGAAAGTTATGCACCATAACTCATGTTCCCTAAAAGAAGGGAACGAGGTGCAACATACTTGCTATGGGAATTGCGCCCCCGCACGATTACCTGAAGGAATACATTCATGGCTTTACGGCTAGGCCATCAGCGTCGCGCCAGAGGCCCCGCCCTCTGGGTATTTAAGCGGCTGACGCCCATCCATCTTTCTCCAAAATTGCACTTCACCGAGCTTTCAGCATTGAAAAGGGCCAGATATGTTGCACCTCGTTCCCTTCCTTCAGGGAACATGAGTTATGGTGCATAACTTTCAGTTCCCTTTCAGTCATGTTCTCTCGGTGCAACATATGCTATGGGAACGTAATTCATTCACGCCCTTGAAATGCTCAGTAAAATGCATGCTAGTGTGAACGTCTGCCCTTGACCAGCAGGCATCTCAAGGCTACTTTCTACCTTGTGTTAGAAAGAACAGCCTGAGTGACATCACACACAGTAACATCCAAACTGTAGTGCTTTGCAAAAGTGTTTAATGAGCTCCAGTTCGCAGCAGGATGTACAGACAATGCATGGAGGTCACTCACGCATTTCGCCGAGCAAACGGCCAAGAGAAGAGCGGTTTTATAAGATAACAAATCTATCTTAACCTCGCTCAGTGGCTCGAATGGAGGATCACAGAGAGCCCCCAAGACCAGGCTAAGATCCCAACCAGGGGTCAGGATCCTGCTGGGTGGTTTCATCCTCAGCATGCCCTTCATAAATCTTATTATGATTGGATGTGCACCAGGTGTCCTGTGTCCCCAGCCTTTGTGACAGGCTGAAATAGCTGATAGGAAAACTTTAATCATTGAGAAAGAACAACCTTTTTCCAGTAAATCCTGAAGGAAAGTCAGGAGCTACGCCAGGTCGCATGAGTAAGAAATAATATTTCTTTCTGTGCACCAAGCTTCAAAAATACGTCACTTCTGTACGTAGAGAGACTGTGTTGATACAGCACGGGCATTTTGGATGGTTTTTACCACATTTTCCAGCAGGCCTGATGCCATCAGCTTGTTGTTTTCTGCCAGCAACCTGAAATTTTTAACAGCTCTCAGCCTAAGCGGTGAGACTACTTCCTCTGGTGACATAGTTTGACCCTGAAGAAGAACAGTTGGTGTATCTGGTTCCCCTCCAGGGGCCCTGGAAGCTGTGACCCCCTAGGGGTCAACCAAGTTGGGGAGAACGCCTTTTTGTCGATGTGCTACCAGGCTGCTCTGATCGAGAGTGATCGAGGGCAGATGCAACCTGTCGTCCTTATTAGACAGAAGTGGAGCAGAATGTCTGTTTTCTCTCCCCTTGTTTGGGGTCATGGGACTGAGAAGCTACGAGTTTTGTAAATGAGCAGATCTCCTGACCCCACTCTGTTTCCTGGATAGGTCTGGTTTACCGGTCCTTGGCCTTAACAGAGCGTTAGAGCCAGACAAACCGGCCGGGGTCTGTGTTTCACCCATTGGGGGAATATTGTTTAAGAGCAAAGCTGAACCAACACAGTGAGAAAGGTCACGTGCTGCCGGATCACTGCTTGGACATTGCATGTCGCTCAATAATGATAAAGGGACAGCTGCAACGTGAGAACCTGGAGATGATTCCTTGTGCTTGGCAGACTTTAAATTGTTTGTGATAGAGAGCCCAGTTCCCTTCGAATAACAGGAAGAGGAATCTAATTCAGCTCTGATTTGTTTACACACACAGAAGTTTGAACACAATAGACCTTTTACCAGTTGACGTCATCGCGCATGCGCACTCGTATTTTTCCAGAATTTTCCGGAAGTCGGGGGTAATACTACTCTGGTCGCGGTGGTGATCCTAGCTCCGTACGGTGGTGATCCGTGGATGGTGGTGATCCAAGCTCCGTGGATTACGTTCCTACATTACATCTTGGATATGGGAAACAGACAAAACAGAGAACAACCTCCCGCAGCAGAATGCTACTGGACAGTTGCTAAGCTAGCAGCTAGCTAGGTCTACTACGAGACCTCGCTGTTCCTCAGTCCACTGCCTGTGTTGAAGTTTCAACCTGTTTCAACCTGCGACATGCAAAGAGATTCTTCCTTCAACCCCCCTGAAGAAATAACAGGTGAATAAAATAGCATAAAACATGCAGCTGTATAAAAATGAACAGACCACTGCACTGTTAGCTGTCATCATTTGAACTCTTTCTGCGTTGAAAAAATATACAGTAGTAGTTTCCACAAGACAAACATGTTTTATTAACATTATTTGAGGTCTGACTTTAAAAACATTTCAGCCATTTCTCTGTTTCTGTAAGTCATTCGCACAGTTTTGCTGGGAGCATCGGTGAAATGCTGTCACAGAAAAAAAAAGCAATCCTGTCATCAATGTGTATAAGCATACAGTTTACGGTAACTATACACAAGACTGTTTTGTTTATTGTCAAACATGAATAAATACTTTGTTTTACAGCAGCAACTGGCCACCGACTCCTTGCTGACAAAGGGTTTGATGTCAAGTCAGAGGTGGAAAAAGGGAAGCTAGTCTGAACCTGCCCCATTTTCTGCATCCAGCATCCAGACACAAGCAGACACAAGCAGTTCACTGAGGAAGAGGTATGTATTGTACAAGGAGTGTTGTGACCTTTTTTAGCAGTAAGTGCAATAAAGTAAAAATATCTTTGTAAGTACAGGTGTTTCCAGCAGCGTCTAACTGGCCCGGCGGTGCACAAAGATTCGCTTGCCCGCTGGGCCGACACGCATTTATGGACCTGTCAGGCCTGTCATGATCCAAATATATATATTTTAAATAAATTATGTCGACCGTGACATCACATTTGTTGAAGTTTTTGAAGGACATCACGCTAATCCAATGAAAACTCACAGCACTCCTCAGCTGGCTCAGTCATTCCCTCCCCAATTTGACCAAATTTATATACTGTATTCAAATCCATGTTTATTACAGTAATTGATTAATGAGATAGTCCACACATCCCAAAACACATTGATTGTAGTACATTCAATTTAGAAATGAACACACCAACCTTTAAAAATAAAGAAACTGTGCTCTAATTTGACTTTTAGTGAAGTGGAACTTTTGTTTAGTTAAATTTTTTAATCTGTTAATATACAAATGCTGTTTTAGTCACATTTTATGATTTTGAATCTCTCTAGATAAAGAAAGAGCGTTTACAACAAAAACAGGTCAGTCTCTCTTATCATGGTGACCTAACCAGGCTGAAAGAAAATCCTCTTTATGACTCTGCTGTTCATCTGTTCTCTAGTTCAGCTCTCTGGTCATCCAATGACTTAGCAAAAAAAAAAAAACATAAACATTACACTGTCTAAAGTCTCCAAGTTGTCAGAGAAGGCATCATTAAAAAAAAACATTAGCAGGTTACTGTCTGTCCTAGGCTGCTGTCCTTAACAAGTGAAATGACAAACACAAACACATCTTCTGGTATGTGCTGGTGAAGATTCTCAGTCGTCCAGGACATGATAAAATCAGAACAAGCGCTCAATGCAAAAACAACTGGACTTTATTTGTTGCAGAAAGGGTGAAACGTTTTCTGCAACAAATAAAGTCCAGTTGTTTTTGTATTGAGCGCTTGTTCTGATCTTCTGGTATGTGTTGTTTCTGTTTGTGACTTATATAAATAATGTGTGTGCTTGTGAGACATTTAAAGATGTTTTGAACTTCTGGCAGGTCTCTCTGATGGCGTGGAGATTGAACAGGGGCCGCGGTCGTCAGCTACTTCATCTGCCGGAGAGTCTGGATCGAGAACTGCATCCAGGGTCTTTGAGCATGTCTTAAAAGGAAAAAAACAAGGAGTTTTAAAATCTAGACAAAATAAAGGAATTAAAGAAACATACAGATAAGCGTTATTGGTTTTTAATGTTAACTACTACAACCTGCAATAGGTCAAGAATGGCTCCACGCTCAAAATGTCCTTGTGAAGACCAGCCAGCAGTGATGGTGGGCTCATTCCGGTCATCAGGATGTCGTGGGTCAAAACACAGTCTGTTCAGCGTTCTCCTGGAAAACTTCTCAACATAGATGTCATGCCTTAAATGACACCAACATGAAAAATGTGGTTGATATCTAACACATATTAGCAAATCTATTTGTAGAAGTGTTTTTTAAAAAATGTCAAAAAACTATTCCAGATCTTACCATTGTAGAAAACATTTAAAACCGTACATATGTGATTGCATTTATTATCTAGTGCCACTAGAAAACAACAATAATTAACACAATACAATAAACTACAATTGTACAATGTTGAATAGTTTTTTGACTGGGATAAGACATGATAAGTGATATTGTATTATTCCAATTGTTGGTGAAGTTTCACTGAAAGTCACCTTTCTGGGTATTTGTGTTATAAGCGTAATATGAAATGTCTTCAGGAACACTGATTAAACTCACTTTAAAACTTGCAGCTCATCCAAGTAGCAGGTGCAGTTCGTTTTTGGGCTGGTCTCTTCCATGTACAAGGTAACTGGGTGCAGGTTGGTGTATTTCCAACATGGTTGCAGCCACCTCCTCTGCAAAAACAATCACAAACACAATATACAACTATTGTATGTGTCATTATGGAATTCACATGCAAAATATATTGTTTGTAATATATTTAAGATTTTCACACATGTTACGTCTAAAGTGTAAGCTGTATAAACAGCATAAGTGCATTAGTAAATCAAAGATAATTAAATTTCCCTAGGAAAGCTATCACTTGGGATAGTTATTATTTTTCACATCACAACATCACCAATTGTCTCAGGCTTAATTTAAGACATAGTTTACAGAAATCAAATAAGAAATAAGGACGCTGTGAACATTTGTGTGACTCAAACGTCATGTTTTTGTTTACATACTGTGCTTATACTGACGGCTCATTATGAAGACATGGCGCTAGTTATAGCAGCTAACAGAAGATGTTGAACCTGTAACAATAACCAAACCAGTCTAAATATCAGAAGTATTGGTGTGAGAAATTTAAAACATTTATTTCTGACGCTTGGATAATACAGGTTGTTGACAACTACACACAACGGCTCACCCTGCTGGACATCCGCAAAAAGCCTGAAGGAGTTCCCCAATTTCCATCAGCGCACACAATCACCTCCTCTCGTATCTGCGGCACAATGTTCAGGCATTTTGACCAGTGGTTGTCCACTATTTTAAGAAATCAAGCTTCTAAATTACAACTCTCTATCATTACGAAGCTCCTCGGCTCCTTCCTAACCCCCGGCATCCGGTTTCGGCTTTTTGCCGTCCAATCAGAACGCTCGTTTCTGCCGAGCTTTGCGTGATGACGTCAACTGGTAAAAGGTCTATTGCTTCTGTGAATGTGTGAAGCTTGTGGTTGCCTGTGGGTCTCTGACGTGCCCCTCCATCATTAGAGTCTGTCGGTGCACCTCCCTGAGGCGCGCACATGTCACGTGTTTGCTTGGTTAGTGTATTGACCGCCCCGTCGTTCACAATAGAGCGGGGACTGGAGCACGTGACCCCCCTCACCTGTCTCCATGAGGGGTGGGGGGCCTGCTTGCAGACGCCTCTGTGCCTGTCCGCTGCAGACGGAGCAGAGGCACCCTGCTGGGGCTCATTGATTAGGCTAACACCCCGTGAGTCGTGAGGGGGAGGGGGACGGCCCCCTCCCTTTATGACGGCTGGCAGGCTTGAGGGACCTGTTCTGCTGAAGTTACTTGTGTTTTGTTGTTGTTTGTTGTTTTTCTTTTTTTGAGAGTCAATAAAACAGAGGGGCTGTTTTTTGAGCTTTATTCGTGCTTAAGTGTAACGACATACATGACTTTATGTCACTCACAGCAGGAAAAACATGATTTGTGCATGCAACAGAGTTACTAGCTTTTTGTACCGTGCTACAAATAAAGTCTGGACATGAAGAGATCATTTCCCGTACCATGTGGGCGGGTGATCGTGTAAAGTCAAGACTTGAACCTGGTTCATCAGGCACACTTTTGTCTGGTGTCCCGGTTCGCCGAGGAGGCCCTGTGTCTGACCGCCTGGCGGGGGACAAACCTGTTTTTGATCCATGCGTGTTCGGTGCGAGGTGGGCCCGGCGATGGTCTCTGCCGATGCTCATCCTCGTATGCCGGCCGCTTCTGCGGTGGGGCACGCGTTGCCGAGCGGTGTCGAGGTTGCGCAGGTCTGCCTCCAGCAGACTCCCTGGGGGGGGCGAAGCTTCTCCTGGGAATGCCCACCCGGAGAGCTTCAGCCTGTTTGCGCCTTTGGTCCAGCTTGGTCTGAATTCGATCCAAAGCTTTCCCAAACAATCCCGTCGGCTCTATCGAGTGGTGGAGAAAAGGCACCTTTTGTCCCTCGGGGAGATCAGTTAAAGTCATCCACAGATGGCGTATCATGATGACCACTTCCGCCATGCCTCTGCCTTGAGCAACAGCGGCTGTCCCCATCATACGGAGCACAAAGTCTGTTGCCCTTCGGGCTTCATCTAGCAAGTCAGCGGCAGCTTGCTTGTCCGTCGTTACCTGGAGCTGTTGCAGCTTTTCAGCCAGGTAAGCCTGCATCAACGCGGACGCCTTCATGGCGCGCGCCGCAAGTCCCTGAGCTCTGTAGCATTTCTCGAGCAGAGAGGCTGAAGCTCGACAAGCTTTGCTGGGAAGAGTCGGTTTTGTCCCGGATGACTTGGGAGCTAGGTGAGACGCCAGTGTGTCCTCAATTTGAGGCACGTTGGCTATTCTCACCTCATCCATCCCGTCCACGTCGAGGAACTGTGAGAGTGGTAAGAGCATGGGAGCTCTGGGCTGAGGCCAGGTGCGAGTTAGTTCTGTGAGGAAGTTTGGGAACACGGGCATCCTTTGCCTCGTGGCGGCCTGCTGCTTCAAGTAAAAATAGTTTCCTGCCAGCCTCGTGACCTGTTGACGAGGCGGAGGCTCTGGCCATGGGATATGTAGCGCGTCCGTTGCTCTGTGGCACAGGTCGAACAGAGCAGGAATGGAAAAGTCAGTTTCCGGGAGCACAGGTACCGGGGTTTGGGAGAGGTCTTCTCCCTGTTCCTCGAATTCGACGTCTGCGTCCTCCGCGGAAAATTCGCCTGAGGCTGAAATCGAGATCTCGTCCTCGTTCATCATGCCTCGAGTGTCGAATTTGACTGTTAAGTCCACCATAGGAGCCAGCACGTCAGGGCTGTCACCCCATTCGACTCGTGTGCTGTCGTGCAGAGCCATGTTCTCGAGCTCCGGCGTGGGAGTGAGGGGCTCGGTGGTGTCCGCATCCGCTGGCACTGCTGGGGCGCCCATGGCCTTGGCGACGAGGTCAACCCGGTGCCGTAGCACCGCCTCCAGAATCTGGCTGCAGTGTAGGCAAAAGTTGGGCGTATCCAGCGCTGTTTTTGCATGTAACAGGCCTCATGGGTGTCCGACGCTGCGAGGGAGAAACCGCACATCCGCTAGGACAGGCGTGCGAAGTTGGGCTCGCTGTCCTGCTGGTTTTCCTTAGAAGTCTTGTCTTTCACTTTCCTTTCTCCGGAGGCATGTCCGAGATAAGGCGAGCGAGTCCTTCCAGAATCCTTTTTCTTTTAATTTGAGACGTCTCCTCCGTCGCGTCGCTTTCGCTGTCTAGCCTGCTATGAATTAGCAGGGGTAGCGGTTGTGATGCAGTTAGCACCATCGAGCGAAGCAGTCTGTGGAGAGAGGAGAAGGAAATACTTCGGGGTTAAGAGAAAATGTGCCGGACTGGCTTTCGCTAGTCCAGCAGTACGCAGGAATAATTCTCTGTACGCTCTGTGTAGGGAGCAAGCTCACCTCTGGTTGAGCGATGAAGCAACAGAGAAGTCCCGCGAAGAGAGGTAGTTCAGGTTTAAGCGAGGTGAAGGGCAAAAAAGAGAAAGATGGAGGGGCGTCAGCCGCTTAAATACCCAGAGGGCGGGGCCTCTGGCGCGACGCTGACGCCCTAGCCGTAAAGGTGTGAATGTATTCCTTCAGGTAATCACGCGGGGACGCAATTCCCATAGCAAGTATGTTGCACCGAGAGAACTTGACTGAAAGGGAACAACCTTCAAGACACCGGTAACTCAAAACTGCCTCAACTCGAGATCATGCAGTGGAAGGAAGACAAAGAGTCAAAAACAACAGCCTGAGAAGTGGTTCTGAATTCAGACAAATATTTATTTTACCTTTACAGCTCTGAAAAGGGAGACAATCTCACATGCACCTTATATCCATCAAAAAACAACGTCTGAGTTAAATATCTTTTTTTCATTCATTCAACCTTCATCAGGCAGGTTAATCTCATTGAGCCTCGAGGACTCATTTACAAGAGAGACCTGTCTACAAACTACAGAATGATGACAACAGCAACAGTAGGTTTTCCTTGAACAATCAACAATAAACAAACATAAGAGAGAAATACAGATTTTTTTAACAAATTAAAACAAAGATATCATATATACAGTATGTACAGTATATATATACTGTATATGTCTATATATGTGTATATATATATGTATATATGTATAT
>JBBPBX010031488.1:0-10873 GCA_038048925.1 Garcialebias charrua
ACAATGAAGAAAGTGATCTTGACTCATTGCATAATGAGGATTTACACATACATTTCACGCACTGAAAACAAAACAAGGGAAAAAAAATCAAGTGAAATTAAATACCTAGAATTCCTTGCAGGAATGCATTCGCCTACGTCTTTATCTAAGTTTCAAAATTAGACTGTAGGTGACTAATTCTAAACAAAAATCCTTTCAATTATTTTTTTTAACAAGAAAGTCTAGACATTTTTAATGTGATGTATTGTCAAGTGGTTTTCGGTTATTAGTTCCTTGTCAGCCACAGCATCATTCATGGAGTATGGTGTATGGAGAAAGAGGCCATGGTCCTTGTTCAGGCTAGTGAGGTGGAGTTTCTAAAATAATAGTGGACATGAGAATTAAACAAGTCAACAGTCTTGTGGTGATTTAATAAACAAATAATACATTATATAATAAGTCACAAATTCAACAGAGTACAAGAGTCTGTGAAAGTTGCGGTGGAAAATAACACAAAACATGAAGTTTTCTCACTGCCCCGTGCAAACGTGGACCCACGAATAAGTCAGTACTCATGATCGAAGCATGCACAAATCCTCCGACTAATCATGGACATGGGCTTCATGACCCTAGTTTGTAAAGTTACATGGAAGTCAGATAAAATAACCTCATAGTTCTGTAGTCAAACAAGACAACCAACAAGTTTCTTCCAATTAGACCATTGGCTAGTCGAACAAGTGACGTTTCTTTTGCTCCAGATTTATGGTAAATGGAGCTTATTTATATAGCACTTTCCAGCCCCCTATGAGGGGGATTTATAAAACAGTTAATTAAATTAACAAGGTTCAGTGAACAAAATGCTGCATTAGCATGACAACTAGGGTTGGGCGTTGTTTCAATATAAACAATTCAGATTCCAATTCCTATTGATTCCAGATTTCCGATTATTTTTAGAGACAGGGTTAAAAAAAAAGTCATATGTTATAAATGAGCTAGCTAGCCAGAGTTATTTCTGGATGAAATAATTTGAAATTCTATTTGAATTTTAAGTCTATGAACTTTTTATGTTTTATTAATTTTACTATGAATTTTGCACAGGGCTATTTTCAAACACTATATAAATATCAAACTTATAAACCTTAATTTAAATGCAACAAAGTTCGTGCTCAATCATCCAGGTACCAAGTCCAATAATTCTCAGTCGGGTTATTTGGACAGTTTCTTTTTCATAGAGACATTTCGCCCACTATCCAGAGGGCTTCATCAGTCAGAGGAGTTCCAGTAAACTGTTTCCCCACCAATCAGTAAACTCCTTAAGTGGACCAACCAAATAAACCAATATAAATTTTACAAATTTTCTTTTCCCAGTGGAACACTTTCACAAGAGAGTTTTATTTTTGAAAACCTCATGAAAACACATTTCCACATGTTCAGTGTCTGATGCTGCGGCCATGTTTCTGAGCTCCCACGGATGGACTAACCTGGTGCAGAATATCAAACGAAAAAGAGAAACTTGTACAACCCAGTCTAGATTAGCAGCAGGTACAGAATAAACTCAGAAACAGTTCTTGTTGAGGAAAATTATCATATCTGCTTCTCAGGTAGTATGTGCAAGCGTTTTGGACGGACAGTGTCTCCTGCAGTGGAGAACACATGATCTGGGTGTAGAAGAAGCTTGAACACATACATATGAGAAAGCAAGATCTGACAGCTATGGATAAGTCTTGTGTTGGTTCCACCACCAGCAGCAGGGTCCTCAAACATAATGGCTGGTGGAATTTCCTGGTACATATGTAGCTCTCTCTCCACTTGTTTCTTCATACCATACCATACCATACCATTTTATTTATAAAGCACTTTAAACAGGAACAAGTCCACACCAAAGTGCTGGACAAACAAACACGCAACAGGCAACACAGACAATGAAGTACAACACGAAAAACATAAAAACATTGCAGATCATAAATCAAACGATCCAATACAAATCAGCTGGCATTGAAAGCAATGGAGTAGTAGTGAGTTTTTAACCGGGATTTGAAAACCGAGAGGGAGGGGGCCTGTTTGATGAGCAGCGGTAACTCGTTCCAGAGTCTTGGGCCTGCTACAGAGAACGCCCTGTCACCCCTGCGCTTAAGGCGAGTTTCTGGAACTATTAAGAGTACCTGATCCTCTGACCTCAAAGCACGTGGAGGGACATATGGGTGTATCAGATCCGAGAGATAGGCGGGGGCGAGACTGTTCAGCGATTTGTAGACATACATGAGAATTTTGAATTGGATTCGAAGATGAACCGGTAGCCAGTGAAGGGAGGCCAAGACTGGTGTAATGTGCTCTCTTTTGCGTGTGCTGGTTAAAAATCGGGCAGCTGCGTTCTGAACCAGTTGTAATCGTGCAATGGTGGCTTGACTGACGCCAAGCAGAAGGGAATTGCAGTAATCCAGCCTAGATGTAATGAATGCGTGAATCACTGTCTCCAGGTTGTTTTTTGATAATATGGGCTTCAGCTTAGACAGACGCCTCAGCTGGAAAAAACAGGATTTGACGATCATGTTTACATGACTGTTGAGTTTCATGGAAGGATCCATTATCACTCCCAGATTTGTGACTTTTTGTTTTTCGGACAGGGGTAGAGCAGACAGGTCAATGCAGTGGTTTGAGGTTGTGTCATTGGGAAGGAACAATATGGCTTCAGACTTCTTATCATTGAAGCTTAAGAAATTTAAAGCCATCCAGTCCCTGATGTCAGCCAGGCAGTCGAGCAGAGGTTGAATAGAGCCTGTACCATTTTGTCTTAGGGGGAAGTAAATTTGACAGTCATCAGCGTAGAAGTGGAAAGGTATATTGTGTTTCCGGAAAATAGCACCGAGTGGCAGCAGGTATAAGGAGAACAAGAGAGGACCCAGGATGGACCCCTGCGGAACCCCCCATTTAAGAGCCGCCACTGCAGAAGTAAAATCGTTGATGGAAACACAAAAGGATCTGTCAGAGAGGTAGGATCTGAACCAGTTTAGGGCTGATCCTGAGATGCCCACCCACTGCTCCAACCTAGCAATGAGGATCTCATGGTCGATGGTGTCGAAAGCGGATGTGAGGTCCAATAGGACAAGCAGCACAGAGTCACCAGTATCTGTGGATAGGAAGATGTCGTTAAAAACCTTCAGTAGGGCAGTCTCAGTGCTGTGGAGGGATTTGAAGCCAGACTGGAATAGCTCGGGGATAGCGTGATCCTCCAGGAAGCACTTTAGTTGGGACTCAACTATTTTCTCTAGAAGTTTAGAAACAAATGGGAGTCTGGAGACAGGCCTGAAATTGGATAATACTGACGGGTCGAGGTTTGGTTTTTTCAGGAGGGGTTGAACAGCAGCATGTTTTAATGATTTTGGCACCACACCCGAGGATAGACTGCTATTTACAATCGAGAGAATGGAGGGACCTAGAGTGTGAAAAACCTCCTTTAGAAGCCGAGGGGGGACCACATCGAAGGGGGAGCCAGATGGTTTCAGGTTGCACATGACCTGCTCTAGAGAGGACAGAGAGACTGGTTCAAAATGGTCACAAACAGCAACAGATTGAGGTGGGATGGATGGATCGTGAGATGGAGGAGAAATGAGAGCCCTGGTGGTTGCGATTTTATCTAAAAAGAAATGTTGGAAGTTCTCGCACAGCTCAGTCGAGGCTTCCATGGGTGATTGTTCAGTGAGGTGGAGAACAGAGTTTAGGGTGGAGAACAGAACTCGAGGACATGGACATGGAGCATGTGACATTATGTTCTGTGCCTCTTCCTCAGCAAAAAGCTCCTCCAGTGGAGACTTTCTGGAAGATTGCAGGGAGGCGGTCCCTAAACAAACAACAGGTTCACCAGTATTATCACTAAAAAGGGATTAGTCATGATCATTATTAAGATTGAGAATGTATCAGTGACATGCGGTGAGGTTCATGGCTGGTAAGGCACTGTGCAGTTTTTTTTTCATATGTATAATAAAAAACAGACAAAAAAAATTTCTCCATGTTTTGGCTTCTGTCTGCCATAGATTCTTCAGTGCTTTGGATACTTTGGATAGCATTATTTTCTTCTTTTATAATACATGAACCCTACAGAGTAGTTTATTCACCATTTGATTGGCAGCAGTTAACGGGTTGTGTTTAAAATCTCTTATCAGCTATCTTTACACATACAAACTGTAGCACACAAAAAAGCACATTTAATTTGGAGAAAAAATTATTTTAGTGTTACCTTTACTTATAAATTAAATTAAAATATAACAAAATCTATTTTATTTTACAGAAAAGAGCTGTGAGAATTATTACAAGAAAGCCTTACTGTCATCCATCTAATATATTATTTAAACAACTCAAAGTACAGTACCGGTACTGAAGTTTTATGATTTGGTGAACTATAATATTTTGTTAGTAATAGAACCATCAAATGTTCAAATGTATTTTGTTAAGAGAGAAAGCTGCTTAAGGGAAGTGAAATTTTTGCAAAGCCAAGGTATAGAACTACAGTAGTTTGATACAGTACAGGAGTTTAATTGTGGAATGGTTTGGGAAATTATATTAAAGATGTAAACTCTGTGGTTATATTTTAAAAAAATTATCAAAAATTGTTAAAATACTAAAACTTTTAGTTAAGTGTTTAATGTTCTAGATATTTGTAGATTGTGAAAAGTTACTCTTTTTGCTCTGTTACTTATAGATAATTATTGTTTTAATGGATTGTTTGAACTTGTTTTGTTTTTGAAAAAAGGGGCAGATAAAATAAGATTTCTTCGTATTCTTTCATATAATATGTGATATGTTTTTTATTTTTCTTCTGGTTTTTAATGTAAAATGAATAAATAAAAATAAATAAATAAATGAAGTCCCAAGTCGTGCAAACTCTGAAGATGTGAACTCTTCAATTAATGGTTGTGTAATTTTTTTTTTCTGAAAGGAACAGACAAAGAAGAAATAATGAATCTAGTAAACAAATTTTCAGACAAGAGATCTAAAGACTGTGCAGACATGGATATGATGTTTGTGAAAGAGATAATGAGTCATGTTATTGTCCCTTTCACATATATATGTAATTATCTTTTTCGACAGGAACATTCACAGACAAAATGAAAGTAGCTAAGGTTGTTCCACTCTTTAAAAATGGTGATAAATGTGCATTTACTAATTACAGACCAATTTCCTTGTTGCCACAGTTTTCAAAAATTTTAGAAAAAATATTTGTTAATAGATTGGACAAATTTGTTGATGGGCAAAATATTTTAAGTGAAAGTCAGTATGGGTTTAGAGCAAAGAAGTCTACATCTATGGCTCTCATGGAGTTTATGGAAGAAATGACTACAGCTGTCGATAACAAACAATATGGTATAAGTATATTTGTCGACTTAAAAAAGGCTTTCTATACAATAGATCACACCATTTTCCTTGAGAAATTGAATGTGTATGGCATTAGAGGACCAGCGCTGCAGTGGGTACATAGTTATTTGAATGATAGGAAGCAGTTTGTACAGATTGATGCTGTAAGATCTGATTATTGTAATATCACCTGTGGAGTTCCCCAAGGCTCTGTACTTGGACCTAAGTTGTTTATTTTATATGCTAATGATTTGGTTAATGTGTCAGGACACCTCAGATGTATCCTCTTTGCAGATGACACTACTTTCTTTTGTTTAGGTGAGGATATGAATCAGATGTTGGAATTGATGAAGAAAGAGTTTGTCAAAAATGCAGACTTGGTTTAAACCAAACAAATTATCATTAAATCTAGAAAAGATCCATTATATGATATTTGGTAATAAAAAGAAAGCTGCAGATGTCATTGAGGACAAAATAACTTGGAAAAAACATGTAGACTCTGTAAAAATGAAAATTTCGAAATCCATTAGGACCTTTTGAATGACAAAGCGTTGTATCTGTTGTATAACACCATCATTGTTCCACATTTAATTTATTGCATTAATGTTTGGGGAAAAGCATGTAAAACTATTACAAAACCTATTTTTATTTTACAGAAAAGAGCCATAAGGATTATTGCAAGAAAACATTACTGTCATCCATCTAGTATATTATTTTTTCAATTGAAATTACTGATGTTCCATGATTTAGTAGATTACCATATTTTAATGATGATGTATAAAGCTAATAACAATGCACTACCCTTAAATATTCAGACACATTTTGTTAAAAGATCAAGCTGTTACAATCTAAAGGGAACTGATGTATTTGTAAAGACACAATACAGAACCAGCTTGAAGGGACGGTCTACCTCAGTCCAGGGAGTTGGATTGTGGAATGACTTAGAGTGTGATATAAAAAAGCAATGTCAATGTTTGTGTTTAAAAAAATGTTAAAAAGTGAATTGTTGAAGAAATACGTATGAAGTAGATCAATGTGTAATATCTCGAAATTTGAAAATTGAGATGTGTTATTCATTTTTTTCATTATTACTTAAATATAATTATTGTTTGAAAGGATTTTTTATTTTAAAAAGGGGCAGACATAATAAGATGTTTTCTTCTTCTGCCGCGTTTCATTTTATACATGTATTTTCTTTTTTTTAATACAAGAAACGTGTTTGTTGTGTGTTCTTTTTTATAAAATGAATTAAAAAAAAAAAGTCCATGAGCCACTCCTTCTGAACAAAGATGACTTTTTTCTACAAGTCTTCCTTGTCGGCTTTCAGTGTTAAAAAGTCTCTCTGCCTCGATGGAGATCATTGCCAGAGAAAGCCTTCCTTGATCAGAAATGTAATCAGGAGAAAAAAATAACTAAATCACTGCACTTTCCTTAGCGCTGTCACTTCCTCCTGCACAGCTCTGAGGCTCTGAGCTCAGTAGCCCCGCCTCCCTCATGGAGGCTCGCCGCGCGTGTGTGTGTGAAACTGGGCACCTTCACAGCCGTTTTGTGATCGCTCAGCGCACACATACAGTTTTAAACAAAAACACTACACATTATATTCACCAGCTAAACTATAGAAATGTAGTTTATATAGCAAAAGTATTTGGACATTTTAATAGTGACATAAAAGAGGCAGGAAATACGAGCGAACTGTAGCTCAGCCGAGTGATTGCGCAATCGTGAAGCCGACAAGCAGGTGCCTCCCGCACGTCTCTTCTCTTCTCAGTAATGTATTTGAACGTCGCTAAATTTAAAAAATCGGTGATTTTGAATAAAAAATAACAAAACTGGTTTAGTTTTTAGTAAAATAAGTTTATAGTACAAATCAAAGGATAAATACAATAATTACATTTATTTTTTCAATTTACATTTTTTTCTTTCCATGATGACAGGGGAGGCGTGGCCTCACTTGCCTCCCCTGACCGCACGTCACTGGAATGTATATAATTTCAGTCATCATACACTTAAACCCCCAGCATACTCCCGCATACATTAGTCTGCAGAGGTCCACGCGTACTGGATTAGAGTCGAAGCGGACACCCGCATGGCATGTCCGTGCAAAGCTCAATTTTTACGACTGGGTATGCGTACAGTATTCAGTGTCACACAATAAACTGCCCGGTAACAGATTATTTTGTATGCACCACTGTATTAAATTCCCCATTCTTCATCCCTGATCTGGCCTTTTCTTTTTTTTTTTCCCCAAAAGGCAAGTGATCTCTTCCTCTTCCGTTGATGTCATGACTGAAATGGTGAGAAATGAAGGAATTTGTCACTAGTGAATTAAAATCAGGTCCAGCGTGGCTGCGGGAGGTTCTGGAGATTTCCTTGTGGGCCGCTCTGATGTGTGGGCTGCAGGGCTCCCTGTTTTTTTTAAACTTTTTATTAACAACATATAAACACAGAACATCACTGCGGCTGGGGCTGCCAGCTTTCGGGTTTTTTTCTCCGACCTGTCAATCAATGCAGTAGGCATGTCAGCAAATGACCAATCGGTGACCTCAATTTGTCCTCTAAGGTAAACACCCCTTTTCTGCGGAGCTGGGGCCTCATGTATCAAAGACTTGCGTGGATTTCTTACTGAAATGTGACGTACGGTCAAATCCAGAAAAGTGTCTACGCACAAAAAAATCCAGATTTATCAAGCTGTGCGTACACCGGAATCCACGCACATTCCTTTTGTACATCACAATGAACGTGGAACTGAGCGCACGTCAGACACCTCCCCTGACACGCCTTCATTTACATATGTTAAACAGATGCAAATTACTTCCTGCATGTGTGAAGGACATGTTTGTTTGATCCCTGCGCGATCAGAAATCATTTCTAGATTCAGGAAAACAATGGATTTAATATAATATGAGTGAGGACAAACATCCCAAGTAAGAATAGTAATAAACTGTGTTCATCACGCAAAGAACGAGTGATTGTGTGCCGGTATTCGCGCGCACGCTGCTGTCAGGTGCGCCACCGGCTCATTCATTCATTCTGAGTGAAAATATTAACTTTGCGCACGAGTTAATTACCATAATTACTGTAAACACAGAGGAACTTACTTGGATGTTTGCTAGAACATAGATCTTCGTTTATTTAATAGATGATATGAAGAAACGAGTCTCTGCGTCTCAGTGGAGACTTTTCATGACATGACGTGATGTTGGAGTCTCCAAAGCGCGCGCTGCAGCCTTGTGCGCAATCTGTTTGTCTGTGAAGCTTTTACTCCCATACAAGTTATAAATGGTGTACTTTCACGTGTCATTTTGGAGACATCTACAATAAACACAGATAATGACACACCTCCACTGCCGTGTAACACCGGCGAGGGTGCACGCGCGCTCAAAGCGCGACCATAACTCAGCCTTTGGGATCATATGGATGAGACCATTCCATTGGACATGAATCGGCTTTGTGTGGACTGGACTGGCACAGCCCTGATCGACCTGCCAGCTCCCTCTAAGCTCCTGTGGAACCCCAGTTTCTGCACGTGCACGCGTGATGCGCGGCCCCTGTGTTCAGTGCGCAGCAGTGCCAAACTGAAAAATGATTATTTCTGAAAACGGCTGATAAGCCATATCCTAGATCAGAGAATTATATCTGTTTATAAATAAATGCTCTGCGTGTTACACTATCTATATCCTCCATAAGGCTGAATGTATCCGTTCCTGTTACATTTATTTTTTGCACAACTTTGCGCGTCCATGTGGATGTACTTGTTAATCGTGTGTTTGGTGGGAATATTAATCATTTTCACATCATGAACAGTTAATAGTAATAATAATAATAATAATAATAATAATAATAATAATAATAATAATGAATTCAATTTATGACGCACCTTTCATTAATGAAAATCTCAAAGTGCTACAAAGTGCAACAGAATTTAATGTCGATAAAACAAATAATAAAACAGTTAAAATCAACAACAGTATCAACTAAGATCAAAAGTAGAATCATGAGGAGGAAGAGTATGCTCGGTTAAAAAGAAAGGTCTCAAGCCGCTCTAACCACAGACTGTGGGGCTTCAGTTTTTCAGAAGCACCTGTAAGTGTCGCCAAAGGAACAAGAACCACAGAAACGTGCGTACGCCTGCTCGGGAGCTTGCGTGGATATGTACCTGGATGCGCATATATTCACGTTCAGTTCAGTTTTGTTACATACGGGGTTTTGCGTGGAAAGTGACGTGCGCACGGTTTTTGTGCGCACGCACGGTTGATACATGAGGCCCCTGCTCTGCAGCCACTCAGGATGGACGCTCGAGCATGAAGTCTCAACCCTCTGCGGACTGTGCGCACAGGTTCTGCATGGCTGACAGGAAGTGGGAGTATACTGGAGCCTTTACACTCTCCGCCTCACCCTCCACTCCCTCATTCTCAGGCCTTTCCTCAGACTGCATAGTGACCCCATCATCTCTACAGTCTTCCCCTGTTGACCACATAGAACATTACTAGTATTTAGATTTCAGATTTTAATAGCAGAAAAGGACAGTTGTGCATGAATGACATTTCACCTGCTCAATCAGCTTTCTCTGGATCTGCTCCCAGACACCATCATCCATCTTCTGTTTAAAACTGTACAGTAGTTAGTTTTGACCTCTTCACCTCATACCAAGATTGAATTAACTTATTTGACAAGTGGTCCATGGTAGGTGGTATGTACTTGGGTTGATGGTTTTCACCATGTCCCTGCAAACATATAAACAAACATATCCTTGTTACTGTAACATTAACTTAGGTTGGACTATTAATTAGCTTAGCTCTATTGTTATTGCCTAACTAACCTAAATGTTGGTGATTCCACATCTGAAAATGGATGCAATCTTTTCACAATATATGCTGTAACTATTATGTCTGGGGAACAGCGTGCAAAACTTTAACAAAGCCTATTTTTATCCTACAAAAAAGAGCTATAAGAATTATAACAAGAATGCATTATTATCATCCAACAAGCATACTATTCTGTAAATTGAAACTATTGAAGTTTTATGATCTGGTGGAATATAATTTTTTTTAATTAATGCATAAAACACAAAATTACAAACTACCTCTAAATATTCAAAAGCATTTTGTAAAAAGGAAAAGTTGTTACAGACATCTTTGTTAAACCACAGTATAGGACCAGTCTAAAAGGTCGGTTTACTTTAATACATGGAATAGATTTATGGAATGGTTTGGAAAATGATGTCAAAAAAGCTAAGTCAGTGTCTATATTTAAGAAAATTATTAAGAATACATTCTTAAATATATATATATATATATATATATCTTAAATAGATATATATAAATGTAAAATTGCAAATGTACTATAAATCGGCAATTGTTATGAGTTATTAATTTTGTTCATGGATAATCATTGTTTGAATTGATTGTTGAATAGATTTTTGTTTTAAGAAGGGGCAGATATTATAAGAATTTTTATTCTTCTTCTGCTTCCTTTCATTTTAAATCTTTTTTTCTTTCTCCATATGTTTTGGAATTGTTTCTTTTGTGTTTGTAAATTTGAAATG
>JBBPBX010031488.1:12231-34497 GCA_038048925.1 Garcialebias charrua
TATATATATATATATATATAGTATACCGTAGTTATTGTATACCGTAGATTTCTTTATTGTCTTGAATGGGTTTGCAAAAAATGGCACAATCTGTGCAACCGCAGAAGATTTTCTTACTTTATTTTTTTGTACTGTGAAGTTTGTGAAGATAACTGGAAGTAACTAACATGATAAATGTTTAAAGTATGATCATTTTATTACAGTATTATTTATGTACTATTACAGTACTCCGTTATGATTCAGAGGGCAATATACAGCAGTCTTTTTTTGCTCCACTGTTTTTGAGCATCAGTATGGAAAATTTGCCAGTTTTACATGAATAATGTAATATTGAAGTCCTTTAAAAAGCTTTACCTCCTATGTTTACTTTAAATGTATTTGACAAGGACTGCGCACAAAACAAGGTTGCATATTAAAAACAATGCCACCATTAAACGTATCTAACCCAGGCTAGCATCTTATCAAAGACTAATTTACAAGCCTAGTCCTTGTTTGGGTATATTAAAACAAAGGCCAACAATAAAACTAGACTTTCTACACATACATGTGTACAAAGAGTCATTCCTCATTGATATCCTGTGCATATTGTTCATGTGTGTGATATGTGTTCTAGCTAAAATTCCCTGTAAAGGGGTCTTTCTCAATACTTCGTTTCTAATTTTTATGACGTTTGACAAATAAAAAAAATCAACTAACAGAATCATGTGTTTCTCAAACGGGTGTTTGCTACATTTTTTTAGCTTCATGAATAACTTACTTTCAGACTTCAGTCATTAACTAGATTTTTTTTTAAAGCTGAATACTTTTTTCACTATTGTCAACTTGTCCCCATTCTTTTTAAACACAACGTGTTGGTGTAGTCAAGTCAGGTACAAATAATTTAGATAAATAGAGTACAAATCAGCAAAAGTCCTAAGAAAAACTTTAAAAGAACTTGAGAAAATACAAATCTCAAGACCATTTTTAAATATAACAATAGCAAAGTGTAAAGGTGGTTTAAAACTTTTTACGACATATATGAGATTAACATTTCTGCACTGTCTAGATAATTTAACACAACTGCTACAGTAAGGGATTAAAATACTGTACTCATTTTCATCAGTTTGACCACTGTAAACGCCACTGTGTAAATAAAGATTGTTTCATTTCAAATGAAAAAAATAAAAATGAATGACGTAGCACGCCTTTATTTGGCGTAACTTCCGGCTGTACGTCCTTTTCACCGTAGCACGACGGCGCGGACGAACGGCTAAAATGAGGTCGGTCCCAATTTACTGAATAAATCTGTTAAAACGCAGATTTCTGACATGTTTACGCTTATTTACAGCTGTCTTATGAACACTTAGTCTTACATTGTTGTAAGGGTTGAGTCATTTATTTGCTTTTGGGGAGATAGCTGAAGTTAGCTGTTTAGCATGAGTCCGGTTTAGATTAGCCGGTGAATGAGGAGCCGGCGCTAACGTTTCTAAATGTAATCCGTTTCCATCCATAGTTTTAAAACCTATATAACTTATCAAACGTTTTCTTTGTAGTTAGAATATAGATGTTAGATTACATTAAAGTGAATTTTACAGGATGTAACGTGTTGAGCTGAGTTTTGCTACATAATCATAAAGCAGCGGCCGAGACTTGTTTTTAAGGGAGGTTTCTGTCGTAGGTTAACTTTAGTAGTATTGACTAGATTTATTATTTTATTGTACAGCAAGGTTTCCAGGGATACGCTGTATGAAGCCGTGAAGGAGGTCCTGCAGGGCTCTGTGACCAAGCCAAGGAAGTGAGTCCAAACAAAGAGTTGAACCTGATAAGTTCTCTGAATGTTAAATCTATAATAATTGTGTTGCTTGTTTATAGGTTTGTGGAGACTGTGGAGCTGCAGGTCAGCCTCAAAAACTATGATCCCCAGAAGGACAAGCGTTTCTCCGGCACCGTCAGGTTCGACATTTCACTGTTTCACCCAACCTTTTCCTTGCTCGTTTCCAGCCCTGGCCAAGAATTTAATTGTTCATATGTTAAAGAAAGATGAGTTAAGTCCTGGCAGAATGGAAACTGGCAAAGAAAAGTATTCTGGGTAGTCTGACTGAACCCACTCGGCTTCGGCTGGTGATGGCGAAGCGGGCGGACCCCTACCCTGGGTCTTAAAACATGAGGGGAGGCTTTGTGTGACTGAGCTGCTGGGCTCACGTCCACAAGCCGACCAATTTTACTTTAACAAAGAGGTCCGCTGGACGCCGACCGCTGTGGTGGTATGGGTAAGAATCTTCTCTTACACGTTAAAATCAGAGGGCTCGTCTGGAAATGGCACCTTTTTGTGTATTGAACAGAACATCAAGACATATTCAGCATTAGTTTTAAAATTTTGCAATGTTCAAAATTTATTCTATCAAGGTATAATCTCGTGCTTTAAAAAAAAATTATGGGAAAGTACAGACAAGTGATAGTGTGTTTTAAGAGGTGGCCACCTGTTTTTTTTTTTTTTATGCAGGCTGAAGACTCTCCCCAGGCCCAAGTTCTCCGTGTGTGTTCTGGGAGACCAGCAACATTGTGACGAGGCCAAAGCTGCTGACATTCCTCACATGGACATCGAGGCTCTGAAGAAGCTCAACAAGAACAAGAAGCTGGTCAAGAAGCTCTGTAAGAAATTCAACCTGCGAGCCGAATGAGATCAGCGCTAAAGAGAAAACGAGGCATCTCCAACTTAAAGTTTTTTCTTTTTCTTCCAGCCAAGAAGTATGATGCCTTCCTGGCCTCAGAGTCTCTGATCAAGCAGATCCCTCGTATCCTGGGCCCTGGTCTGAACAAGGCTGGCAAGTTCCCCTCCCTGCTCACCCACAACGAGAACATGAACACCAAGGTGGATGAAGTAAAATCCACAATCAAGTTCCAGATGAAAAAGGTTACCGTAGTTTGGTTGTAAAAATGATCCGTCTTATCATGTTGTGTACTTTTTTTTTTTAATGAATGTTTTGCTGTTTGTTTTAGGTGCTCTGTCTGGCCGTGGCTGTCGGACACGTGAAGATGACGGAGGATGAACTCGTTTACAACATCCACTTGTCTGTCAACTTCCTGGTGTCTCTTCTGAAGAAGAATTGGCAGAACGTGCGTGCCCTCTACATCAAGAGCACCATGGGAAAACCTCAACGCCTCTATTAAATGTTTTTTTTTTATTAATAAAAGAGAAGCTCCAAAATTGATTTCTCTGGATAATTTGTCGTGTTGCATAAATTGTTTGTATTTTTTGGGATTGGTGTTCAAGGCTTCATTTTGTCACTGTTCCACCTCTGCACACCGTTGTGTATCGTGAGGCCTAATAATGGACTGCATGGGCAGACGAATGAGAAAATACTGTATCTGAATAATGGTCAAATGGCCGTTTTGTTGGTTCTGCTAATGCTTAAGTACATTTAAATTGTCATTTAAATTGTAAATTTAAATTGTACATTTGTACATTTAAATCACTCCTAGAACTAATGGAGTAGATTTAAAGTACAAATACATTTTTTTAAATGTTCAAACTTAAAAACTGCTCAAAACATTGGAAGTTTTTTCTCAGGACTTTCTGGAGTCACCTGTTTGTTTCAGTGGTGGCTTTGACGCCTTTAAAAAAACTTGCTTTGCTCTCTGGCCTTTTGATGTCCTTTTTCAGCACGTTTTCACCAAATCTGAACAGTTCGTTTTCACTAAACCTGAACAGTTCTAACAAAGTTCAGGAATTTTAACTTGCCTCTACATTTTGAAACTTTTAAAAGATATTTAATTTGAACAAAATGTTCCTCACTGAATTGGATGTTTGGCTTAATAAAGGCCTTGCATTCCTAGAAGTAATGTTTATCATTCATTCATTCAACCTTTTATTTAGTCAGGTAAATCTTGAACCTCATGGGCTCATTTACGAAAGTGACCTGCTAAAACTAAAGAACAATTAACAGCAATGGTACAATTTCCTTAAACAAACAATAGAAAACAAAAGAGAGAATATATATACTCGTTTTGTGGAGGGATCCGGATCACAAGTCACCTTTCATGCGTGAGTTATGGACAAAGATCATACCGGTAGTTAGCTGAAAAATTACAAATTTTAGATGTTTTGGTCAAACATTGAAAATGCTTCTCTACACAACATTGCCAGATGTTGAGTTAAGATTACCATATGTGTTTATGACTTCTAACAACGTCAAATTTGAGCTCTAAAACTGGGATCATAAACTTAACAGACTCTGCTACAACCACATCAAGTTTTGGCCCATAGTTATTAAACCAATTTATTTGTGGCTCGGTGTTCTCAAAGGTCACTTGTCTGTGGTGACTTATCTTGGATTGGGGTCCAGAAATTGATCAGCTGGAGCAATTCGTCTAATAATTACTTATTACATTTTATCCAGTGGTTCATAGCCTGGTTAAAACCAGACCCTTGTCCTTCACTTCCAAAGCGAAGTGAAGGACAAGGGTCTGGTTTTAACCAGGCTAAGTGGTTCATGAAAAATTTCAGTAACAAACATTGCTGTTTGTCCTGTTATGAGAAGATGAAGTTTAAAACAACCATATTATACCCCTGTAGTTTGGTGTGCTGGATTTTGCAGGGCAGACAACCATGTGTTTACGTACTGTACAGTATATCTGGTACAACCGTAGTGTTCCATTAGTGGATAAAACACAGCTTCCCATGAGCCTCTTGGGTCCCACTCTGGTTTGACTGGATCTCTTAATGAGATTATCTATTCTCGGGAGAGAGGCCGAGGGAAGAGTGAACCAAAACCAAACTTGTGGGAATATTTTATTTAAACCTAAAAGCATCTCACTGTGAAGAGAAACTGAGAAATTAATCATTTGAATGAAATTGGATTATTCTGGATTGATACGCTCGCTGAATGATGCAGTGATGAGCATGGAGGTGAGTGAAATAATCTACCCGCTGCCTCACCTGTTCCCATGATTATATTTAATGCCCCTACGTTGCTTCTGAGGGATTTCCATCCTGACGCACGACCAAGAAGCTGAACTTTCCCACCATGCAGGACAGTGAAGACAGCGAGGGAGGTAAAACTGAACAAACTGTCATAAAAAGCCACATCAGCAGCTGTTCTGGCTCTACAATCTAACTTGATTCACATATTTTAATAGAAACCATTCAGGAGGAGCTGCCTGTTACAAACTGGAGCGAGCTGTCCATCATACAGCGTGTGGGCCTCAACAGGTGCAGCACATCATGCGCAGCATTATATATATATATACAGTATATATAATATATTTTGCTTGAACATCTGTTAAAATGTGAAACAATTTGTTGACAGTGTGGATTTGTCAGAAAATGACTTGGAGGTAAGTTTTTGACGTGTTAATTACTGCTAATTATTTTCTTTTTCTATAAGTTAATTTTGACTACCGTATTTTCCTGTGTATAGGTCGCACCTTTTTATGTTTTTTTTTCAAGGCCTGCGACCTACCGGTGCGACCTATACTGTATATGGCTTGTTATCACTTTCGGCGAAACAAATTTTTAAATCCAGCTCATTTCACAATTACGTTCATTTATTAAGGAAAAGTTCAGCTCAGACACATATTTGCTATAATTTTTATCAAACAAATAATTGTTTTTAAGTGTTCTTCTTAAAGAGGAACTAAACACGTTGAGACGGTAACTTCTCCCCCTAAGCAGATTCAAAATCACCCTGAAAATGGGCGTGTCGAGAGACAAGGAGGGGTGGAGGTAGAGTTGTGCTTTTGTCCACGCCTCCACCAGCAACAACCTAAAACAAATTAAACCTCTAGCCAACAACATACACCAAGCAACAACAAAGGATAAACATGTAGATGTATTTATCTATTCCACCCATTCCATCCAAAACCAAAGGCTCAAAAAAAAGAAAAAAAAAAAAAAAAAAAACGTTTGTCAGGAGTGAAATGTGGCACTTCCCATATAAGGTATGAATGCTGCAGGACCTTCTCATCTCTGCAGGGGATTGGCTCTGCTTGAACCACTTCCGTGACGTCAGAGTAAGAAAACATGTCACAGTGAGAATCCTAGACCAATAAGAAAATTAAGGTGCAATCCCTCTGTTCAACCCATAGGGGTTACCGTAAACACGTTTTTAGATCGGGGTTTAGTTCCTCTTTAAAAGCCTTGCTGTGCGCTCCTGTGGCAGACATTTGCAGCAGAGCTAAACGTAGGTGCGACCTATACACCGGTGCGACATATCTAGGGATTTTTCCAATCTATTGGTGATAATTTGACAATGCGAACTATACACCGGTGCGACCTATACACCAGAAAATACGATATGTGCAGTACTTCTTAGAGTCTTTACTTGGAATGTTCAATAAAAATGACTTTAATGATAGACTCTGAGTCAACACCTGGGTGTAGAAACGTGTCCTTGCTTCCAGAAGGCCTTCTCACAGATCACCCTGGCCTTTCGCTGTGATCAGTACACCCTGAAGCAGAGGCTGCAGGCAGAGGAGCACGCCCGCAACCTGGCTGAGGAAAACATCCAGCTGGAGCTGAGCCGAGGCAGAGAGACCCTGGAGGTATGCCATGTGAGGACGGAGGAGCTGATACTTGCCATTTTGTTTTGAAAGCAGAAGCTTTTCAAAGGGGTGGCCAGATGAGGGTCGCTGATAATCTTGAGGTGACATTACCAATACCAATATGGTTGCACAACTTTGGTCTAGGAAGATCAAGTCCAGACTTCGAACAAGTCCAATCCATCCACATGTATGCCCTGCTGATACCCCACTGGTGATACCCAGACCAAGGGAGGAGATATCCATCCATCCATTGTCTTCCGCTTATCCGGGGTCGGGTCGTGGGGTAGCAGCCTAAGTAAGGAGGCCCAGACTTCCCTCTCCCCAGCCACATGGAGCAGCTCCTCTGGGGGAATCCCAAGGCGTTCCCAGGCCAGCCGAGAAACATAGTCCCTCCAGCGTGTCCTGGGTCTTCCTCTGGGTCTCCTCCCGGTGGGACATGCCCGGAACACCTCACCAGGGAGGCGTCCAGGAGGCATCCTAACCAGATGCCCGAGCCACCTCAACTGGCTCCTCTCGATGTGGAGAAGCAGCGGCTCTACTCCGAGTCCCTCCCGGATGACTGAGCTTCTCACCCTATCTCTAAGGGAGAGTCCAGACACCCTGCGGAGAAAACTCATTTCAGCCGCTTGTATCCGAGATCTCGTTCTTTCGGTCACAACCCAAAGCTCATGACCATAGATGAGGGTGGGAACGTAGATCGATCGGTAAATTGAGAGCTTTGCCTTTCGACTCAGCTCTCTCTTCACCACGACAGACCGGTACAGCGCCCGCTTCACTGCGGATGCTGCACCTATCCGCCTATCGATCTCACGCTCCAGTTTTCCCTCATTCGTGAACAAGACCCCGAGATACTTAAACTCCTCCACTTGGGGCAGGACCTCCTCCCCGACCCGGAGAGGGCATGCTACCCTTTTCCGGCTCAAGACCATGGCCTCGGATTTGGAGGAACTGATCCTCATCCCGGCCGCATCACACTCGGCTGCAAACCGCTCCAGCGAAAGCTGTAGATCACGATCTGATGAAGCCAATAGGACCACATCATCTGCAAAAAACAGAGAAGTGATTCTAAGGTCACCAAAATGGATCCCCTCAACACCTTGGCTGCGCCTAGAAATTCTGTCCATAAAAGTTATGAACAAAATTGGTGACAAAGGGCAACCTTGGCAGAGTCCAATTCTCACTGGAAACGAGCCTGACTTACTGCTGGCAATGCGGACCAAGCTCTGACACCGGTCATGCAGGGACCTATAACAGCCTGTATCAAAGGGCCTGGTACCCCATACTCCCGGAGGAGATATGTTTGATTTTTATGTTCACAAAGTCCTTCCATCAACCATTAAATAAATTTAGACATCAGTTAGGAACATGGGAGTTGAAACTGGAACAGGACCTGTAGGTTCCTCCCTCCACTTGAACAAACAGAACATTAAACAAAAAAATAAGATAAAAACGCATCTCAAATAATATTTTTAGGTACTGACTCTTGATTTACACATCTCTTACTGAGCTTTTGGATGTTTGCTGAGCTGTAATTAGCAATTAATTAGTCATTTTATGTGTGCAGGGGAGGAGGCAGGACTGAACAGACTCTGGTTCCAAAAATCCAACATGGCAGTGCCCGCCCAAAAAAAAAGGGGATTTTGTGGCTTTATTTATCAACATCCAAAGAAGGCGGAGCCATTTTGTCCATCTTTTTCCTGTCACTGGGTCAGACTAATTCCAGATAACTAGGACAAATTAAAAATATGCACCAAACAAAAGCTTTAGACTCAGGTGGATACTATTCAGTCAGTGGGGGGCAGTAATTTTAAAGGGGTGGACAATGTGCCTGTCATCTCCCCTTTGGTGGCGCCCCTGGGCTTGACTCCTATTGGAAATTGTGGCTCAAAAGTTCAGTCACTGTTTTATCAGAACAGGGGATATGTTTTTATAGTTTTGGAGGTTTTTGAATACTTTTTGCCTTTTTTCTGATGCTGCAGAATAACAGCAGCAGTTTTTTTTCTGGGCATTTTTAATACTGTTTTATATTATTCATAAAATCCTGCATGCGCACGTATTTGTCTAAATGAAGGAGCATTACAAGAATATCAGAGAAATTATGGATAAACTAAAACTTGGGTTTAAGTGCCTTACCAATGTAATCTCGTTTTTTTTTTCCATACTAAAAACCCTTCAACGTTTTTGATTTGTTATTATTAATAACTGTTTGCCAATTTTAGTCTAAAAACTTCCCCTTGGAGCTCTTTAAGAAGTAAGAGGATTAGCTTTGCAGTGGATAGTTATTTAAAAAACAGAAAACAGTTTGTACAAATTGATCATGTAAGATAGCCTCAGAAGTGTTTTATGTGGAGTACCACAAGGTTCTGTACTTGGACCAAAATTGTTTGGAGGTGTCCGTTATCCTTAAATGTGTTCTCTTTGCTGATGATACTACTTTCTTTTATTTGGGTAAAGACTTGGAACAGATGCTTGAGCTGAAGATGTAGTTTGCAAAAATACAAACTTGATTAAAATTACATAAGTTATCATTGAACCTTGATAAAACTAGTTATATGATATTTAGTAAAAAAATGAAGAAAGACAACTGTGGATTTTCCTTTCAAAATTGATGATGTTGAGATTTGTAGAGCGAGTGAGGTGAAGTTTTTGGGTGTGATTATTGATGATAAACTGTCATGGAAACAGCACATTAATTCTGTAAAAACTAAAATTTCTAGATCCACTGCAGTGCTCTATAAAGTTAAGGACTTATTAATTGGCAAAGCCTTGTATGGTATTTGCTGTACTGTATAATACAATCATAGTCTCACATCTAATTTATTGTGTTGATGTATGGGGAAAAGCGTGTGAAACCATAACTAAGCCTTTTTTTATTTTACAGAAAAGAGCTATAAAGATTATTACAAGAAAGTATTACTGTCATCCTTCAAGTATTTTATTTCCTCAATTGAAACTATTGAAGTTTTATGATTTGGTGGACTATAATATTCTGTTAGTAATGTATAAAGCTCAGAATTCTATACTACTGTACCGTCAAACATTCAAACGCTTTTTGTAAAAAGGAAAAGTTGTTATAATTTAAACTGGGAACAGACATTTTTGTAAAACCTCAGTACAGAACCAGTTTAAAGAGTCGGTCTACATCAATACAAGGAATAAGTTTGTGGAATAGTTTGGAAAATGATGTAAAAAAAGTAACGTCAATTTCTATATTTAAGAAAATGATTAAGACTAAATTGTTGAAAAGACATATATATAAATTTTAGTTAATATGAAATGTACTAGAAATGTAAATTTGTGATGAGTTCAATCAAAAAAGGCGTTCAATACAGGATCAACTGGACTTTATTTGTTGCAGAAAACGTTTCGACTTCTGTCCAGAAGTCTTTTTCAATTCTGAATGAATGGAAGCTGTGAGAACGAGAAGTTTTATACAAGCCACGCACCAACATATGAAATTGGAAACTGAAATAACACCACAAAATACCTAACATGCCCATTCTATTTAAATTGACAAAACAACACATCACACCTGGGGGTTTGTAACACATACATGTAAATTGAAAGATCACACCTTAACAGTAGGAGGTTCCCTTGAGGTCTCTGGTAGAAGACACAAAACTGTATGTAAATTGACAAAAAACACCTCCCAAACAACAACAGAGGCTACTCAGAGAAACTTTGTTAGTCTAATTTACAGACAAGACATCCCTGCTCCCATCCAGTGGGACGTTTTACACTGGATGGGAGCAGGGATGTCTTGTCTGTAAATTATCATGTCCTGGACAACTGAGAATCTTCACCAGCATTTTGTGATGAGTTATTTATTTTGTTATATAATTTATAGACAATCATTGTTTTGAATTGATTTGTTTTTGGAAAGGGGGCAGATATGATAAGAATTTTTTCTTCTTCTGCTACCTTTCTTTTTTTTCTCTCTATGTTATTTGTAATTTCTCTTTCTTGTTTTAAATCTGAAATGAATTAAAAAATAGTGTGTTTGTGTGTGTTTGCAGACACTGAAGGGCCTGTGTTTGGACAGTCAGCGCAGTGACATCCTGCAAAAGCTGCAGTTGTCTCTGGACATCCTCGGAGGGACGGTTGAGCGGATCTCCAACACAGCGGAGGTGCTCGGTGCTGTTCATCAGGTGCAACAAGGCGTTTGGGGTTTTATCCACGCCAATCACCTGGATCTCTTCCTTGTACCACTTGTACTAAAACTGTCTTGTAATCATTCTGACATGGAACAGGAGGCCCGAGTGAGTCGAACGGTGGAGCTCATGGTGGCTCACGTGGAGAGTCTGAGGAGGCGTCACGACAGGAATAAAGCAGAGCTGGAAGAAACCAAAAAGATGTTGCTGCAGCAGCAGATGATCTCCAGCAGAAACATCCATCCCGGTACCTTGTCCGGTCCATACTTCAGTCTGTCCTGTCTTGTTCTTTAGCTGTTTGTGAAATATAACTGAAGCTGGATATCTTACTGCAGACCCAGACGAAAGTGAGAAGAGGAAAGGCTCTAATCAAGTGAGTTTGCAAAGCTCAAATAATGTTAATGTTCTTCATAAGTTCTTTCTAATCAGGTGTTTGTCTTTCAGAGCACCTTACGTCGAAGAATCAGTGCATCAATCATTTCCGGCCAGACTCAGGTGAAGTGGTGTCTTTGGTGAACTCCTTTATTTTCACACTACCATGAACAGCCTCCTGTTTTTTTTCCTCTGCAGGAGAAGAAAAAGCAAGACTCAAAGAAGCGGGCCTCCTCCTCCTCCTCTTCCAAGAAGCCTTCCTCCCAGTGTCCATCCCTGAGTATGGACTCCAGCTGCTCCTTTGTGTCTAAAGAAGACAGCAACTCAACAGACGACAGGTCAACAACACAGTGTTATGCGTTGGATCTTATTTTTATACGCCCGTCGAAGGCAGATTATTATGACGTCAACATCTGTCTGCACATGTGTAAACTTTCTCTTCTCGCCCATAACGTCTGATCCGCTCAAGATAATTTGACAAAACTTGACACACGCTTGTATCATTGCGTACGTTTTTCATCAGCCTAGTTCCAAGATCAAGGTCACAAATCCAGGTAATCGTTTGTCAGGGCCATCGTTATAGATTGCTGTATAATGGTTTGTCACCAGGAGCATAATGTGCCGTATGAGGTACTCTTCTTGTTTTAGCATCAACGTGTTGTTTTTAGGCAGCTAGATCCAGTAGAACCACCTGGAGATCCTCGTCCAGACCCCTCTCCCACGCCCGGCCCAGAGAGCGCTGCATCACAAGTGACGCCAATAAAGACACGAAACAAAAAGTATGATGACAACTGCAATAATCTGTAGTCTTTAACAATTTTCTTTTTTCTATAATGTAACCTCATTACATCAGACACAACCCCCTTCAAATGTGATGTCTAACTACCCAGTAGGTCAGTATCACTGCAAACCATGAAAGTATAATTTTGGCACAGGTGTGTCTTAAGTTTGTTACAGTAAATGTTTTAGAACGACACTGATTTAAGTTTACATGGTAGAAAGCACTGGGTTTAATGTTTAACTTGGGTTGTTTTGCAGTCAAGAGACTTCAGTAAATGATGATTATTGCTCTCATTTAGCCTGTCTTGTGCACATACATTACAGTATTTTAATCGTAGGTCTTTTTGGCTTCTTCACAGTCCTCTTCTGAGCACTTTGCGACAAAGACACAAAGCAGCTTCAACAAATAAAGGAAAGGAAAAAAAAGTGGCAAATATCCATCGACTGAACTATATGGGCATGTGAGTAAATGTATATTTTTAAACAGGACTAAAAATACTGCTTATTTTTTCTGGACAAACACTGATGCACGGTTCCGTTCAGGTGTGGATCGTCACGTAAGCAGCGTCCTCTGACCTTCAGGTCGCACCGCTGCCGACTGACACGTGTCTGCACCAACCTGTTCATGCTTCTCTGTGTCGTAATGCTGACTTATTACCTGTGGAAACTTTATGAAGGAGAGCTTGAGCCCTGATTCGTCCTTCTGGAAAATATATACTGTAATGATGACTACATCATCAGTCTGTGGATAAATTTGTCTTCATGTATAAAAATAAAAATATTTTTTCATGAAACTCATTCGGTTGTTGAAATACTTCTATTTTTTAACCTCTAAAATAAACAACAAATGCAGGTGTATTTTTGTTTTATTATAAATACACAAAAATATAAAATCTCATACAATTAAGTGGTTAGTAAGAAAGCCCCATACTGCAGTGAAAACAGTCAAACCACTGTCGAAAGGATCAGCGATTAATTAGTGACAAACGTTAAAGTTGAGCTTACACAGCAGAAGTAAAATCAAGGCTAAACATATAAACAATAAATCAATAAAGTATAAAAATCTTAGTTTTAAGTCTATGTTGTAAGGGGAAAATGAAATAAATATAGTCAACATTATATTAAGGAAATCTATATGACAACTACTGCAGGTGATGTTTGTGTGCAAAATGTGTGCCAGCCACAAAGAAAACTCTGAAATGTTTGAGACCTCCATGAAACCAAATAAACCTCAGCTCACCTATGTCTACTGAGACAAGCTAAAATAAATAAAACTGGCATACCACCTTACATAATTTTATAAATTAATTACCAATCTGGTACCAGTAGGTCTACGTTTTTTCCCTGTGTCGCATCAATGATCTCACAGAGAGTCCAGAGTCTTAATAAATACAGACATAAATAAACAGGAATGATTCAACATGTTGAGAAGGTGTTGGTTACACCTGGCTCACAATTTCAGCATCCTCGGCCACAAACCACTGGACTGGAGTCCCGTCTGCAGCTCTATGGAGGATCACATTTCCTGAACCCTGTAAAAAAAAAACGAAAAACACGTTGCATCGGTGTTCATTCAGGACATACAGTATGCACACTTCATACAGCAGAGATGTGTTGTGTTCATGAGTGATGGTAGGATGGAGCGGGAGATGGATCGACAGATTGGGGCCTCATCCTCAGTAATGAGGGTGTTGCTTCAGTCTGTCGTGGTGAAGAGATAACTGAGTCGAAAGGCAAAACGCTCAATTCACTGGTCTGTCTTTGCTCCAACCCTCACCTTTGGTCACGAGGTTTGGATCATGACCAAAAGAATAAGATCCTGGATAGAAGCGGCTGAAATGGGCTTCCTTCGTAGCGTGGCCGGGCTCAGCCTTAGAGCTAGGGTGAGGAGCTCTGTCCTCTGGGGGGAGCTCAGAGTAGAGCCGCTGCTCCTCTGCATCAAAAGGAGTCAGCTGAGGTGGTTCGGGCAGCTGCCTCCTGGACACCTCCCTTTAGAGGTTTTCTGGGCACATCCCACTGGTAGGAGGACCCGGGGAGGACCCAGAAAACGCTGAAGGGATTGAGTATCTTTTCTGACCTGGGAATGCCTTGGGGTCCCACAGGATAAGTGTTACTGGGTTTCACTCCTGGACCTGTTGCCTCCACGACCTGACTACGGATAAGCAATAGAAGATGGATGGATGGGTTTCTGTGTTTGATCAGCTTTTTAAAGGATGTTTTTCTTCTGTCAAGGCAGAGCTGAGACCAACATAATGAACAGGTAATCACTTCCTGTCTCTATATGTCAGCAAGTTACATTAAACAATAAGCCAGCTTTCAGGAAAGTCAGTGAAGAGGAGGAGCAGAGGCAACATTTAATTCCCATTTCAGTTAGGCTCAGATGTGGATCTTTGTTTAATGCTAAAAAAAAGACCTAATGTTCAGCAAATTGTTGTCTTTGTGTTTCATAGCTGTTCAATCAGTATAAACTAGACAATTAATCAAAAAAAGTAACTGATTTGCTTCTCTTATGTCATACTGTGCACATGAATATACTAAACATCATTAGGTTTTGAGCAGCATCCCTCTGCTTGGTACCAACCTGTTCAAATGTGGGCAGGTGAGGTGAAGTGGGGCTTGTGATGCTCAGCGAGCTCTGCTGCTCTCCACAGTTTGGCCATAACTTCTGCAGCTGATTCCGCTGATGCCAAGACTTCAGCTCCTCTGAGACGATTTCTCGGGGCATCACCCTGACGGCGTGGTTGGGGTAATCTCTCAGTGAAGGCGTCCGCACCAGCTTAGTGTAAGGGGGAGGGGGGTTTAGGGTGTTCCTCGGGGAGGAAGCTCTTCTTTGCTGTCTGCGAGCGACCGGAGGGGCAGACAGGAAGCATTTACCCATGTCCAGGTCTTGTGGGGAGAGGGGGTCATCCTTTGTTGTGCTTCTGATATGGGCAGGGCTGGACTGAGGCTGACTTGTGCTCTTGTGGAGGCCGGAGAAGATGGAAAGTTCTTTCTTCTGTGCCCCAAAGTGAAATCCGTAAGGTGGGGGGCAGAGCTTAGGGATATCAGTGGGTCTGTCTCTTACAGGAGAGCAGATGAAGGCGGACAAGTGCCCTGAGCTGCTGTCCACTGAGCTGGTCTGGTAAGGATGTGCTGGAGAATACTCTGGAGAACGGACAGGGAAGTTTGGCATGCAGCGCTGTTGAGGCAGCCCGGCTCGTCCACAACTGCTTCCTGAGCTCTGGTGCTCCACATCAGCAAACAGCTTTTTTTTGGGAAATCTGTTCAGACACAAAGTAAAAATAAAAAAAAAAAGTTTAAAATACTGCACACGTGTTCTTATACCCTTATTGCCATTTCAAACTTGACTCTTCTGCAAACCTGAAAGACTGGGAGTACTGTCGGCGAACAAGCAGCTCTGGGGTGGAGGGAGCGCTGGTGGAGTGAGTGTGACGCAACGCAGAGTTCCTGACAAACTGAGTGAGAGGAATCCTGCAGCTTTCTGCAGACACCTGCGTTCCTGCTGGACTACTGCACACAATAATGCACAAAGATGGGCACCACAATCACAAAGCAGCTGGTGTATTTGAAGCACTTACTAAATATCAAATAAATAAATAAAATTCCTGCTCAATAATCCAGGTATCAAATCCGATAATTCTCAATCAGGTCATCTGGACAGTTTCTTTTTAGTAGAACCACTTTGGCTGTGGCTGCCTGCATAGGAGGAGTCGACGAGGGACAGGACGGCCTCCAGAAACCATCTTGGCTCCAGCAAACTGGTTGGTCCACTTAAGTTGTTTACTTGGTGGGGGAACAGTGTGCTGGAACTACTCAGACTGATGAAGCCCTCTGGAGTGAGGGTGAAACGTTTCTACTAAAAAGAAACTGTCCAGATGACCTGATTGAGAATTTTCGGAAATAAATAAAATCTTATTTTAAAGTATGTGGACAGAAGTATTCATAAACCAGCTGGCATCATTTTGTAGACGTTTACACTGTTTTTGGCATGTCCATTTAGAAAAACAATGCTTGTATTTTAAAAAGTACATTTGAAATAAAACCTAATTTACTAACAGTTTTGATGAAACCCATCTGCCTCCTACCTGGACCTGCTTCTACTGGGAGACTGAATTTTTGTGGCCCTTTGGTACGGCTGGTCCAGACTGGACTCCTTCCATGGAGAGTTCTGGATGGGGGAGCGCTCGAACTCCACACCGGTCTGCCCCGAGGAGTCATGGGACGACTGCAGTGTCTCATCTGACATCTGGAGGGGGTCTGAACAGGAAGAGACCAGCACCGCAGGTGAGAGGGGGAATGATGAGTCCAAATCTACGAAGGATAAAAACACCTATTAAAATACAGAAATAACAACAGAACTAAACCTGCTGATAAAAGAGTAATAACTCAAGCTCAAGTATGTTTAAATATCTACTCAAAATTCACTAATAATATAAACTAGGCACTGGAAAATTATTTAAATCTCAGCTTCTTCCTTTAAAGCTTACAATTTTACACTGAAATCTCCTCCCACTCTAGAGTTTATATCACTTTGTCTACCAAATGTTTACTTTAAAATGTTTTTAGATAAAAGTATAAAGTTTCAGCTCACCCTCATCCAGAGCAACCACATCAGAGAGGGAGCTGTCATCAGACATGCACATATCTGCACAGAAGTCAAGCGTCACAGCAGCTCTGTCGCTGTGTTATACAGTTTGGCCTGCAGGGGGCAGCAGAGTCACTCACCTTTGTTTTGGCTGCTTGAGACAGAGACAGACGGTGAATTGCAGCCACTCTTGGTCCTGTGCTGAAACACTGCCTCCTGCAGATCCTTCACTTTCTTCTCTTCTCTTCTGCACTGCTGCAGCCTGTTCTTCTTCTGAGGTTTTGTGAGGTTGTCTTCGAGGGAGAGCTTACGGACCGCCTCGTAAATCTGTCGATGTACCGCCAAGTCAGTCTCCAGCGCTTGCAATTCTGAATCCTACAACAAAAACGGATTTTAACTTGGATAATTCACTCCTTTTCTTTGTGCACCAGGGGGGGTGTACCTGCTGATCTTGAAGGATCAGTTCTTCATCCAGTTTGAACGAAGCTCCAATTCTCCTTCGCACTCGAGGTAGCTTCTCGTCTGGCATTAGAGGATAGTCCGAGGGAAGAGTTCCTGTCAGTTCCTGTAAAAACAAAAAGACGATCACAAACCAAAGGAACTGGTAACCATAACTTCCTGGTGTTGCAGAGGTCACTAACTTACTGCCTCCCTGATGCAGAGTTTTCGGAGCTCCAGCAGGCAGAGCTCCAGACGCTCCTCCAGAGATTGGTGCTTCAGCTTCAGAGCTCTGGTGTGGGTGGTCAGGTCCTTCACCGGTGACGTGGGGCTGTCTGAACCTACATCAAACACACACACAACCTTCCATTATCAGCAACTTGGCATTGAAAAAAGAAAAACAAGTAAAATATAAAGAGGTTCCACTATATTTCTGCTGCAAACATAAGCTCGTGTAAATTCAGATCAGCTGTTTATATGATGCTCACACTGCTGTTTGTTCCTGCCTGTAGGATGAGTTATCATGTGAGCTGCATCTGAGAGCCTGCTGTTTATGGAACATATGAACACTGAACAAAAATATAAACACAACACTTCTGTTTTTGCTCCCATTTTTCATGAGCTGAACTCAAAGATCTAAGATTATTTCTATGTACACAAAAGGCCTTTTTGTCTCAAATATTGTTCACAAATGTGTGTGAATCTGAGTTAGTGAGCACTTCTCCTTTGCAAAGATAATCCATCCAGCTCACAGGTGTGACATATCAAGATGCTGAATAGACAGCATGAATTTTGCACAGGTGTGACCACAATAAAAGGCCACTTTAACATGCACAGTTTTATCACAGCACAATGCCACAGATGTCACAAGTTTTGAGGGAGTGTGCTGTTGACATGCTGACTACAGGAATGTCCACCAGAGCTGTTGTCCGTGAATTGAATGTTCTTTTTTTATTTTACCATAGCCTTCTCCAAAGGTGTTTCAGAGAATTTGGCAGTAGATTCATCTGGCCTCACAACTCCTGACCAGATGTAACCACACCAGTCCAGGACCTCCACATCCAGCATCTTCACCTTCAAGATCATCTGAGGCCAGCTGCCCACACATTAATCGGTTTGCATAACCAAAGAATTTCTGCGCAAACTTTCAGGAACCCGCTTCAGAGAAACTCATCTGCACGCTCTCGTCCTCATCAGGGTCTCCACCTGACTGCAGTTCATTGTCATAACCGACTTGAGTGAAGTGCTCACATTCGATGGTGTATGGCACGTTGGAGAGTTGTTCTCTTCACTGTACAGGTAGTCCCCGAATTACGAACGCTCTGATCTACGAGGTTCCAGACTTACGAGCTGGCGAATTTTTGGAAAACACGCAAAAAATACTGAGTTTTCATGTGTTTTTTCACCACAGTTAGTTAGTTAAGCATATGGACACACGTTTCCGATCATTTTTATGCACTCATAAGCAGTTTTTGGATGAAAATAGAGTGTTTGTAGTCGCGCTAGCGAAAACCGTTCCAATTTACGAGCGAAATTCCGGATTTACGAGAGACATGGCGGCCGTTCCAAATTACGAGATTTCCGGTTTACGAGCGCCTCGTTGTAACGGATCTCGCTCGTAAATCGGGGACTACCTGTACAGGGCATATGGCAAACTGTATGTATGGTGTCATGTCAGTGGCCCATGGTGGCGGTGGCGTTATGGTATGGGCAGGCATACGTTATGGACAACGAACACGGGGGCTGGTGTAGTAACGTGGTCTGCGGTTGTGAGGCCGGTTGGATGTACGGGTACTCCCAATTTATCTGAACAAGAACATTCCTGCAGTCAGTTTGCAAAATATACGCTCCCTCAAAACTTGTGCTGTTTATTATAAAACTGCACATGTTAGAGTGGCCTTTTATTGTGGTCAGCCTAATGCACACCCATGCAATATTCATGCTGTCTATTCAGCATCTTGATATGTCACACCTGTGAGCTGGATGGATTATCTCTGCAAAGGAGAAGTGCTCACTAACTCAGATTTACACTCATTTGTGAACAATATTTGAGACAAAAAGGCCTTTTGTGTAGAAAAAGTCTTAGAGCTTTGAGTTCAGCTCATGAACAATAGGAGCAAAAACAAAACGATTGTGTTTATAATTTTTATTCAGTACCTGTATGCGGTACTTAAAAATTAGCTTATTATCTACATCGACTCATTTTTAAGCTAGCGTCTGAAAAATACTTTGTTTTGTTAACATTGTAATTTCTGAAGTTGTTCGTTCTGGTTTGTTTTTCTGTGGCTTTTTTGATATTTTATTTTAGCATTTGTAGTTGATTCTTAACTGACACTGCTCTCACCCACCTGGATCAGAAGGACTCATACGTGCGTCTGCTCTTTGTGGACTTCACATCTGCCTTCAACACCATGATCCCCCAAACTCTGATAGACAAACTATCCACACTTGGACTAAGCCCCTCTATTTGTAACTGGGTCTTAGACTTCTTAACAGACAGACCACAGTCCGTGAAGATCCACAACTTCTCCTCCTCCACCATCACCCTCAGCACTGGCTCTCCTCAGGGATGTGTGCTGAGCCCTCTTCTGTTCACTCTGCTCACATATGATTGTATAGCCACACATCCAGGCTGTCATATTGTTAAGTTTGCAGATGATACAGCTGTGGTGGGATGCATCACAGATAATGATGAATCCAGCTACAGACAGGAGGTGGAACATCTGGAGAGCTGGTGCAAAGAGAACAACCTTCACATGAATGTGAAGAAGACGAAGGAGATGATTGTGGACTTCAGAAGGAACAAACACACCCACACCCCACTGTATATAGGTGGATCTGCGGTGGAGGTGGTCTCCAGCTACAAATACCTGGGTGTACACTTGAATGATAACCTCAGCTGGAGCAATAACACCACCAGCCTGATCAAGAAAGGTCATCAGAGACTCTACTTCCTCAGACGGCTGAGACGAGCCGGTCTGAGAAGCCCAGTCCTCACCTCGTTCTACAGGTGTGCAGTGGAGAGCGTCCTGTGCTCCAGCATCAACGTGTGGCATGGAGGCTGCACAGTTGCAGAGAGAAAAGCTCTGCAGAGAGTGGTGAAGGCTGCACAGAAGTCTGTGGGAGTCAGTCTCCCCACCATCACAGACATTTACACCTCCAGATGCAGAAAAAGAGCCACCTGCATCATGAAAGACCTCACTCACCCAGCACACTCACTCTTTGCACCACTCCCCTCGGGACGGAGGTTGAGGAGCATCAAATGTAGAACCACTAGACTGAGAAACAGCTTCTACCCTGAGGCTGTCAGACTCATGAATAAATAAATAATAAGAATAAACACTGCAAAATGTCACATCATACTGATACTGTACTGATCTGTTTCTTGTTGCTGCGTTCATCTGTGACCATCTGCTCATGTTCGTGCTGCTGTTTATAATGATGTTTTTCTACTACATTAGGGCTTAGTGTATTACTAGCTGATGTGATGTCTCTCTTAGTTAATCCTAGATGTTATTATTGTATTTCTCTTGCATTTGTTGTTGGATGTAACTGGGACCCTGTGTACATAATCTCGTTTTCAACACATGTACTACATGCGGTGCAAATGACAATAAATTCTCTCTGACTCTGACTCTGACTCTAAAAAGATCTTTCCTTCAAAATATTGTTTTTTTTTATCCATTGAAAGGACTGGAAAGTTCATGCTATAAACATTTATAGCAATTGACACTAAGCGTGGTGCTCTCTTTTACTGTTAGCTGGAAGACACTGATGTAACATATGTATTTTTCAAAAATTTAAATTCACTTTAGGTTAAGCTATAATCAGTGCTGATGTGCCTTGATGTTGGTTTGCAGCCTTGATCGTTACATGATTTTAATCAGAAAAACACTCATAATGAGGAGTTTGTTTGTGTTTTCCTTACCAGAGTGGATAATGATGCCACTGTCTGTGTCACTGATCTCCTCTTTACTCTCGATGGCCGTCATCTTGACTGCTCACAAGTTTTCTAACCGACCTGTCAGAATAGGTAAAGTTACTCCAAACAAGCAAAATTCAAATTCGAAAACACGTTATTAATCCCAAAGGGAAATTAATTGATGATGTAGCTCATCTTGGTTTCATTAGAGTTGTTCTAGATGCTGAGGGCTGTGGGCAGGAAGGATCACTTGTAGCAGTCCGTCCCACAGTGGATCTGAAGAAAGTGGCTGCAGAGTGGCTCCCCGTCCACCTAGAACCAGCAGACCTCTCTGTCCTCTTGGGCAGCAGGACTGCCTGAATGCCGGGCAGAACTCCTCCCCCAGCAATGGCCATTTCTCCCAGCAGCCTGCCGAGGGGCGATCTCGGTCCTCCCGCTGTCACGAGCCACGTTTCCCACTACCTCCAAGATCTTGGCGGTCACTCAGGCACTCAAGCACCACCTTCAGGTAGACGGAGATGCATCCACAGCACCTTCTTTTCAACTCATTTGGGATTTGAGGCTGTAGTTGAGGTATTATTTGAGCTTTTGAGATGTTGATCAGCAGCTCCCAGTTGTAGAAAACCACCTTGTTGTTATGGTTACGCATCATAACAAATCTCCTCAAGTAAAAAAAGGTTTCAGTAAAAATCCTTCCAGCAGCACATCATCTGATACCAGAGGAAGTACTTATCTGAAATAAGCAATTTACATCCAGAAAAGAAACAACAGGAATGAAAGTTATCAAAAGCAACATCTCAGTATGAATATCAGAGAGCTACTCCAACATGCAGCCACCTTGAGCTGTGCAATTATAGAATCCTGAAAATGTCATGTTTTTTTCTTAAATGAAGGCTTTTCTCTGTTTTTCCTGCCACATGGCTTCATTCACTCTCCCTCTGTCGCTTTACTTAACAAAAGTGAATGACTGGCGGGTGTTCTTTTTACACCCTTATCCGTGCAGGTCTGGACCTCCCTCCTCCCCCTCCTCCTCATTCTCTCTTCCATGCTCAATCACAAAAGACGCAGACCCCCGTGGCTGACTCGGCACATGTGCGGGGGGTTCATCTGAATCGCCTGGTGACAAACCATTATACAGCAATCTATAACGATGGCCCTGACAAACGATTACCTGGATTTGTGACCTTGATCTTGGAACTAGGCTGATGAAAAACGTACGCAATGATACAAGCGTGTGTCAAGTTTTGTCAAATTATCTTGAGCGGATCAGACGTTATGGGCGAGAAGAGAAAGTTTACACATGTGCAGACAGATGTTGACGTCATAATAATCTGCCTTCGACGGGCGTATAAAAATAAGATCCAACGCATAACACTGTGTTGTTGACCTGTCGTCTGTTGAGTTGCTGTCTTCTTTAGACACAAAGGAGCAGCTGGAGTCCATACTCAGGGATGGACACTGGGAGGAAGGCTTCTTGGAAGGAGGAGGAGGAGGAG
>JBBPBX010031489.1:0-21237 GCA_038048925.1 Garcialebias charrua
AATCGATAGCAGTACTGTACAAAGTCAGAGACCTATTGAATGATAAGGCTCTGTATTTGTTGTATAACACAATCATTGTTCCACACTTAATCTATTGTATTGATGTTTGGGGGAATGCGTGTAAAACAATCACAAAGCCTATTTTTGTATTACAGAAAAGAGCTGTAAGAATTATCACTAGAAAGCATTACCGTCATCCATCAAGTACATTATTTTATCAACTAAAATTACTGAAGTTCCATGATTTGGTAGACTATAATATTTTATCAGTTATGTATAGAGCTCAAAATAATGCATTACCTTTAAATATCCAAATGCACTTTGTTAAAAGACAAAGTTGTTATAATCTTAAGGGAACAGAGTTGTTTGTAAAACCACAATTCAGAACCAGTTTGAAGGGACGTTCTACCTCAATTCAGGGAATTAGATTATGGAATGGCTTGGAGAATGTAGTTAAAAATGCCAAGTCAATGTTTACATTTAAAAAAATGATCAAAACAAATATGTTAAAAAAATATATGTGAAATAACGTAATGTGTATTGTATTAGTTAGAAAATTAGAAAGTGTTAGTCATTTTGTACTGTATTAGTATTAGTTAGAAAACTAGAAAGAGTTAGTCATTTTGTACTGTTGGTTGAAGAATATTATTGTTTAACCTGATTGTTGGAAAAAGTTGGTTGAAGATTATTATTGTTTACATGGTTTGACTACTGTTGTTTAATCTGATTGTTGGAGATAAGGGGCAGATATAATAAGATTTATTCTTCTTTCTGCCACCTTTCATTTTTTTACATTTTGTACACTATCATTATGAGATTGCCTTGTATTGTTTCTTTTGTAAAAAAATGAACAAATTTAATAAACATAAACATAAACATCTTCCACAAAGTGCTAAGGTGAATCTCTGCCACAGACAGTCCTGCATTTGGAGATTCATCACAGATGAGTGAGGACGTCGCTTTCCTCTGCTGTGACTGACTCTTAAAATGACTGAAAGACACTGAAACTGTCATACAGAAGCAGATCATGGTATTTATGATGCATACCTCTGGTAATTGTAGTTTCTTTTATTATTAAGGTTGTTATGTTATCATTGTTATCAATTTTAACTTTTTAACATTTTTGAATTTGTTTTGCTCATGAATAAACAGTTTTTAAGCAACAACTTATGTGGATATTTTGTGTGTGCTCTATTTAGACCTGTTGTACATATCTGTATTGCGGGTTTGAACCAGATCTGGGCCGCGTTTTGAGTAAGTAAGTAAGTAAGTAAGTAAGTAAAGTTTATTTATATAGCACTTTTCGCAGATAAAATCACAAAGTGCTGTACAACATATAAATAAAAAATTAAAATAAACAGAAGAATTACTGTATTAAAATCTGATTAATCAAAACAATAAGAACAGCTGATAAAAACAAGAACAATTGATAAAAACACTCAATAAAAACATTTATCTAAAAGCTTGTCTGAATAAAAGTGTCTTGAGCTGGGTTTTAAAGGAATCAATAGAGGTGGTCACACGAAGAGACAGGGGCAGGGCATTCCACAGCCGGGGGGCTACGGCCTGAAAGGAAAGGTCACCCCGAGTTTTAAACCGGGTCTTAGGGACCTGTAGAAGGTTCAGTGCTGAAGAACGAAGGGTGCGGGCTGGAGAATAGGGGATCAGCATTTCTGTGATGTATTGGGGGGCCTGTCCATTTAACGCTCTAAAAGTTAATACCAAAATTTTAAAATGAATTCTAAATTTAACAGGGAGCCAATGTAGATCATATAAAACCGGTGTGATGTGAGACCTTCTATTAGTTCCTGTTAAAAGCCTCGCAGCAGCGTTCTGGACCAACTGGACACGAGCGACAGCAGACTTATTAAAACAAGTAAAAAGGGAATTGCAGTAATCTAAACGAGAAGAGATAAAAACATGAATAATCATCTCCAGGTCAGATTTGGATAAAATTGCCCTCAGTTTAGAAATGTTCCTCAGGTGATAAAAGCAGTTTCTGACCAGAAGCTTTGAATGTTTGTCCAAAGACATTGACTGGTCAAACCGGACACCAAGGTTTCTGAGGCTCGGCTGAGAAGAGGAGCCCAGAGAACCGAGATGTTGCTTGATTAGAGGAACTTTCTGTTCAGGGGCAATGATCAGGGTTTCAGTCTTGGCAGAATTTAACTGAAGGCAGTTGTTGGCTAACCACACCTTAATCTGGGACACGCAGTTTACTAATTCATCTAACTTGTGTAATTCTGAGTCATTGAAGGAGCAGTAGAGTTGAATGTCGTCAGCATAGAAATGGTAAGAGACATTTCTGAAGCTATTTATAATCTTTGCAAGTGGTGTGATGTAAATAATGAACAGAATAGGACCCAAGACTGAACCCTGAGGAACACCATACCTTAACGGAGAGGTCTTAGACTGTATGTTATTCACAAACATTGAAAATTTTCTGTTGTTCAAATAAGAGGAAAACCACTTCAAAACAGTTCCAGAAAATCCTAATTCATGTTGCAGTCGATGTATTAGAATTGTGTGGTCGACTGTGTCAAAAGCTGAAGAAAGATCTAATAAAATCAAAACACTGCTCTGACCAGAGTCTGCAGCCATCAAAATGTCATTGGATACTTTTAATAAGGCAGTTTCAGTGGAGTGCATTTTGCGAAAACCAGATTGAAACTTGTCCAGAATATTATTACTTTGCAAGAAAGTATTCAACTGTGCAGTAACTAACTTCTCCAAAATTTTAGCAAGAAAAGGTAATTTTGATATTGGCCTGTAGTTGCAGAGCTCAGTGGGGTCCAAATTGGGCTTTTTCAAAATCGGATTTAAAACTGTTTGTTTCAAAAAACATGGAACTGACCCTGTAGAAAGAGAAATGTTAATTAATTTTGCTACATGGGGACTGATGATATCTGGCACCTTCAAGAACAGTGATGCAGGGACAGCATCTAGCACACAGGAGGAAGGTTTGATCTGTTTTAGAACAACCTTCACATCCTCTAAAGTGACAGGTGTAAATGAAGACCAGGAGCTCACTGAAGGGACTGAACTGAGGGTGACACCAAGAGCTGATTTAACACTTGCCCTGATGTTGTCAACCTTTTCTACAAAATAGTTTAAAAATTTGTTACAATCGTCTAATGAGAATACAGGCACAGGAGGGAGTGGAGGTGAAACCATATTATTAATGGTATCAAACAGAACTTTTGAATTTTTCTTATTTATACTTACAAGATTAGAAAAATATGCTGACCTGGCCTGTTTAATCATTTCATTTAGGGCTGACATCAGCTCCTTTAAGTGCAGTCTGTGGACTTCAAGTTTAGAAGATTTCCACAAACGCTCTACCTTACGACATGATCTTCTGAACAACATAATTTCTTCATTTCTCCAAGGACAAGCGTTTTCAGAAGAGGATATTTTGTGCTTTACAGGAGCAACCTCATCTAAGACAGACAGGCAGTGGCTATTAAAAGACTCTACAAAGGAATCAGCATCACTGCAATTAACAAAAAAACTGGGCTCAAATGATTCTGAGAATTTCTCAACCGCTTTCTGATTGATAATTCGCCTCTGGGAAATCACTTTATGAGGACAACTGTTGAGATTAAAAGACAAATTAAAATACACACAGCAGTGATCAGTGACAGGAACGTCCACCACACTCAGCTGATCAATGATGAGACCAAAAGAGAAGACAAGGTCCAAAGTATGACCTTTCTTATGTGTTGGCCCCGAAACATGCTGTTTAAGATGAAACGCCTCAGTGAGTGACAGTAACTCTGATGCTGCATTGCAGGATGAGTCATCGATATGAAAATTGAAATCTCCAAGGATTAAAATTTTCTCAAGCTTAATGACAGAAGATAAAAATTCAGAAAAATCATCTAAAAATGCACGGGCAGGACCAGGAGGTCTGTAAATTAAAACACAATAAAATGAATCAATGTTTCCAACCTTAGTCATTTGAAGTTCAAAAGAGCTGAAAGGATCCGGCTTCATGAGCCTGCAGGAAAAGCAGTCCTGATAGATGAGCGCAAGTCCACCTCCTCGTCTGGCAACCCGCGGGGTTCCAAACACTGAACAGTTTGGTGGGCACAGTTCATTTAAATGAATAAATTCCTGTTCCCGCTGCCAAGTCTCCGTCAAAAACATGAAGTCCAGTTTTTCTTCCTTGAATAAATCCCCAAGGACAAAAGTTTTATTCGCTATGGAGCGAGCATTCAGCAGGGCGATCCGAGTTGGTTTTACGCGCGCAGCTGCAGGTGCGCTCTGTGTTAGCGGACATTGCGGTGAAGAATAAACTCCATCCACATATTTCTCCTGGCAGGAGATGGTTTGAAGGAATCTGTCACGCAGTGTGGGGAGCCGGGCATGACGAATTGGGAAGATCCGATCAGAGTGGCACAGGCTTGGTGACGCGCAGGATGGGAAAGACGCGCAGGACAGGGCCGGTTCGCGGATTGGTACCAGCCGGAGGCAGCGCTCATTTCCAGCAGACCTGGACCCGCTCCACTCGGATCTTTTCCCTCGTTGTTTCCTCATCCTGGACTGGATACCAGCTCTTGTTCCCCGCTTCCTTCTCCGGCCTCGGCGCTTTGACAGCAGCAGGTACTCGGGTGATGACGTGGCGCATTCAAAACGCGGCGTGAAAAACTCTGCATACCTGGCCCAGGTACCGCAGGCATCCTCCATATAATCCTTTATGGAAAATAACGTGTGCCGATCATATTGATATTGCTTTACAGCCAAGACACAGTTGTTTGACAGGCTAGATAAAGCAAAATAAAATACTAAACAAATCACAAAAATGTGAGACAGACGAGAGAGAGCAGAGGTCCAGCCGTACACAGGCGCCATCTTGCAATCCAAAGACGTCTCAGCTCACATTCCAGCAGATCCTGGAGGGACTGCAGCCACAGAGAACCTAGTTGAGAAGTTTTGAGATTCGACTTACTCTACTGGGCCGGACCTGGGCCAAATCCGCCTAAAAATGAAATGAGGATGCCGCATCTGGGCCGCATCTGGGCCAAATTTGCCTAAAAACTAAACAAGGATTCCGTATCTGGGCCACATTTGGGCCGAATGCAGTAGTTTTGTAGCACTTCTGGCCCACCTCCGGCCCAGATCCAATCCAGATCCGCAATCCACATCTGGGCCAGTTTTGGCCCGTTGGACAAAAAGACACCGGGCCGGATCCATTTTACAAATGCGGGCCAAATGTTTTCATACATTTGGCCCAGATCCGGCCCACATAACTTTTGCTGTCTGGGGTGCTGGAGAAACGTGGACCTCTGGTTTTCCGGGAGGTCCAAGAGAGTTAGCCAAAGACGGCGCTGGGCGACAACTATTTCTGCCATTGCCTTGCCTTATGAAATGGCTATTGTCCCAATCATGCGGAGCACAAGGTCCGAGGCACGTCGGGCCTCCTCCATGGCTTCAGTTGCGGCCTGCTCATCCTTTGCCACCTGGATATGTTAGAGTTCTTCCGCCAGGAGGAGCTGCTCCAAGTGGCTGGGGAGAGGGAAGTCTGGGCCTCCCTACTTAAGCTGTGTGGTCCACACTGCTCTCACCCACCTGGATCAAAAGGACTCCTAAGTCTGTATGCTCTTTGTGGACTTCACATCTGCCTTCAACACCATGATCCTCCAAACACTGATGGACAAACTATCCACACTTGGACTAAGACCCTCCATTTGTAACTGGGTACTAGACTTCTTAGACCACAGTCAGTGAAGATCCACAAATTCTCCTTCTCCACCATAATCCTCAGCACTGGCTCTCCTCAAGGATGTGTTCTGAGCCCTCTTCTGTTCACTCTGCTCACATATGATTGTGCACCCACCCATCCAGGCTGTCATATTGTAAAATTTGCAGATGATACAGCGGTGGTGGGATGCATCACAATGAGTCCAGCTACAGGCAGGAGGTGGAACATCTGGAGAGCTGGTGCAAAGAGAATAACCTTCACATAAATGTGAAGAAGACAAAGGAGATGATTGTGGACTTCAGAAGGAACAAACAAACACACACCCCACTGAACATAAGAGGATCTGCGGTGGAAGTGGTCTCTAGCTACAAGTACTTGGGTGTACACATGAACAACAACCTCAGGTGGAGCAACAACACCACCAGCCTGATCAAGAAAGGTCATCAGAGACTCTACTTCCTCAGACGGCTGAGACGAGCTGGTCTGAGAAGCTCAGTCCTCACCTCCTTCTACAGGTGTGCAGTGGAGAGCGTCCTGTGCTCCAGCATCAATGTGTGGCATGGAGGCTGCACAGCTGCAGAAAGAAAAGCAGATGTTGTTGATGTCAAAGGAACCACCTCAGGCCACCTGGTGGTCCGGTCTATCATAGTCAGCAGATGAGTAAAACCTTGTGATGGAGGCAGAGGGCCCACCAGGTCTACGTGCACATGATCAAACCGCCGACCTGGGATGGAGAAGGGTTCCAAAGGTGCTTTGGTGTGCCTGTTAACCTTAGCGCGCTGGCATGGGACACACGCTGCTGCCCACTCCTTAACTGCTTTACGCAGACCGGGCCAAACAAACTTTGAACTGACCAGTTTCACCGAGGCTCTAACACCTGGATGAGAAAGGGAATGTAAGGAGTCAAAAACGCGGCGTCGCCATGAAACTGGAACCAGGGGGCGGGGCCTGCCAGTAGAAACATCACAGAGCAGGAGGGGACCTCCGTCATTCACCTGCCGTTCCTCCAACTCGAGGCCCGTGGGCCCGGACTGGAGCTCGAGTATTTCTGCGTCGCTACGTTGGTCCGCAGCCATAGCAGAAAAATCGATGCCAACGTATACGGGAGAGATCAGCACCCGGGAGAGACAGTCGGCCACCACGTTGGATTTTCCAGCCACATGCTGAATGTCTGTAGTAAATTCAGACACCGCTGCGAGGTGGCGTTGCTGGCGAGCAGACCAGGGGTCAGAAATTTTTGACATCGCAAACACCAAGGGTTTGTGGTCAACATATGCAGTGAACCGGCGGCCCTCCAGGAAAAACCTGAAATGGCGTGTGGCCAGGTAAAGCGCCAGCAACTCTCTGTCAAAAACACTGTATTTCAGCTCATTGTCCCGCAGCGGCTGAAAAATGCAAGCGGCTGCCAAACCCCGGAAACCTGCTGTTCTAACACAGCCCCCACCGCAACATCAGATGCGTTGGTTGTCAGGGCTGGACTGGCCATTCGGGCGTACCGGGCAAATCCCCGGTGGGCCGTCGGTGATTTATGCGATTTATGGGCCGCTGTCACTCATGAACCAAAAAAATAAATTATAGCTATTTTTTTGTCAATCGCGACGGCCGATTGGTTGATTTTCTTGAACGACATCGAGCTAATCCAATGAAATCTCTCAGCACTCTTCCGTCCAGCCCCTTCCCTTTACTCGCATCAAGCTACATGTATTGCGGTTGTGAAACCTGACACCAGCGTGCCTGACAGAAACTGGACTGTGAGGTGCTCACACGGAGCTGAAAGTTCCTCCCTGCAGCCTGAGAGGAGGACGAGTGAGACAGGACTCATCAAGGAGTGACGTGACGTCTGCTCTATGCGACCTAGTTTCAGCGCGGCATCTTGCAGGCAGCACGCGTTAGCACTTAGCATTACAGTATTAGCATGTTGTTGCGGTCTCCTGTTGTTAAAAGACCAGCGCAAATTAAAGCTGTGCATGGACGCGGTTTCACAAGACCTGCAGCAGCAACACACGTCACTTGAACGGACTAACCACATCATCCGAACGTGAACGAAGAAAACAGCTTGTAAACACCGATCAGCAGCTGCAACTTTTCTCAGGTAATTCAAATCATTCCAGATCAATAACACAAATAGGAGTTTTTAATGATCTCTGAATCATGTCTGAAATGTTGTTGATGTGTGCAGGCTTTACTGAACGCTGCTAAGACGTTTTCCATCACGTCAACACTTCAGCACTTTATGAAAAAACTCAGACTGATACAGTAGTGTCAGCATGTCCTGGAGCCCTGATGATGAGAGATGAGAGATTCAACCACCTCAACTGCTCAAAAAGAGGTATTGTTCTTTTACTATTACTGTACTATTACCTTTTTAATTTAAAATTATAATCTTATTAACTTTTTTTTTACCTCTTTGTGTGTTATTTCCAGAAGTTAGCAGCTGTTCTCTTCCTCTTCAAGGAAATCCACATGCAGCTAAGGAGCTAAGGAGTCTGTGCTGATGACCCTGATGCATGCTCAATAATCCAGGTAAAAATCTAAAAAAAAACTATGTCTGGGCCTCTGGACATTCAAAAAACAAAACAAAACAATTGTAGAAACGTTTCATCTTTCATCAGAAAGACTTCCTCAGTCTGAGGTGCTGTATTCAGCTCAGTCTTATAAATATCACCCTCTCACTGTGGAAACTCTGTAACAACCTGCCCCCCAACATTAGACAGGCCTCCTCCCTTCACATGTTCAAATCCCTGCTAAAAAAATCATCTTTTCTCTATTATTTCAAACTGTGTGAGCTGACGTAGTGTATATATATTTTTTTTACTGTGTTTTCATTTTAATATTGCTCTTATACATTTTTATTATACTTTTACCGCTGTTAATATCATAATTTTTACCATTGGTGTGTGATACTGTTCTGTACATTTTTAAACCTCTTTTGTGTTGTGTGTGTGAAGCACCTTGATAACAGTTTATCTGTTTTAACTGTGCTATATAAATAAAATAGACTTGACTTGACTCACAGTGGATCAACCAGTTTGTTGATGACAGCTGAAACCAGCTGCTCACATGAGCAAGGAGGACCAGTGTTAAAATCTTTGTGTTGTGTGGTAATGTGTGAGAAAGTTTTTAGTGTTAAGGCAGTTCAAATGGGAGGGGAGGCAGAGCAGGCAGAGTGTTTAGCATCCTGACTGCCTGATGAACAGAGCTGTCTCTCAGTCTGCTGGTTCGAGCCTGGAGACTCCTCAGTCTCCTCCCTGATGGCAGCAGTCTGAAGCAGCTGTGTAGTGGGTGTGTGGGATCACCTGCCATGCAGTGGGCTTTCCGAGTGAGGCGTTTGCTGTGTAAGTCCTGCAGTGAGGGCAAGGAGGTGCCCACGATCTTCTCAGCTGCTCTCACAATGCGCTGGAGGCTCTTGCGGCAGGATGCAGTACATGCACCAAACCACACAGTGATGCAGCTGGTCAGGACACTTTCTATGGCACCTCTGTAGAAGGTGCTCATGATGGGGGTTGAAGCTCCAGCCCTTTTCAGCTTGCGGAGAAAGTAGAGACGCTGGTGAGCCTTCTTTGCCAGTGCTGCAGTGTTCCTGCTCCAGGACAGGTCCTTTGAGACGTGCACTCCCAGGAACTTGGTGCTGTCTACTCTCTCCACTGCGGTGCTGTTGATGGTCAGAGGGGCATGTTGGGCATCCCTCTTCCTGAAGTCCACAACAATCTCCTTTGTCTTCTCCACGTTGAGAGTGAGATTGTTGTGTCCGCACCACAAGGCCAGGCGGCTCACCTCGTTCCTGTAGTCCGTCTCATCGTTGTTGCTGATGAGACCTACCACTGTTGTGTCGTCCGCAAACTTGATGAAGTGGTTGGAGCTGTATGATGGTGTGCAGTCGTGTGTTAGCAGGGTGAATAGAAGGGGGCTCAGCACACATCCTTGTGGGGCCCCTGTGTTCAATGTGATGGTGCTAGATGTGTTACTCCCGACCCGTACTGTCTGTGGTCTCCCGGTCAGGAAGTCTAGCAGCCAGTTACACATTGAGGTGTTCAGCCCCAGACTGTCCAGTTTAAGGATGAGCTGTTGGGGGATGATGGTGTTAAATGCCGAGCTGAAGTCGATGAACAACATTCTAACATAGGAGTCCTTCGTGTCCAGATGTGTGAGAGCTGTGTGAAGGGCAGAGGAGATGGCATCGTCGGTTGAGCGATTAGGTCGGTATGCAAATTGGAAGGGATCCAGGGAGTCAGGGAGGACAGATGTGATGCTTTTCATGACTAGCCGTTCAAAGCACTTCATCAGGATGGGAGTGAGTGCACGCGCGCGGGTGGGATGCCTTTATTTCTTTAAAATTTAGCAAAATAAACATTTAAAAATATATATTTCTTAGCTGACATTATAGCACAAGTGTTCCTGAGCTTAACCGTTCCTTAGTAAATTCACGAAATTGTCAAATCAGCTGGATTTAAGAAAGTAGTTTCACCATGTGCACGCACGCGGGTGGGACGGCTTCATTTCTTAAAAATTTAGCAAGATAAACACTTTTTAAAAAATTGTTAGCTGACATTATAGCACAAGTGTTCTTGAGCTTAACAGTTCCTTAATACAGTAAATTCACGTAATGGTCAAATCTGCTGGATTTAAATTGTTTCGCTTTGACGTCTTCCAAACGGTCGCAAAAATAAATTATAAATCAATCGAATTTTGGCTCAAAACATCTCCTGCAGCTAATGGATTGTAAATGTCCATCCAGTGATTACTTTCTGTAAGTTTCATCAAAATCTGTCGTGTGGTTCTTGAGCTATTTTGCTAACAAACACTAGTTCAGACCTACCACCAGAGTTCAGGAGGCCGGGCTGCAACAGAGTGAGTCCGAGCAGAGGATGCTTCTGTCGGACACATGAGCTGGGGAACGGTCGGTGGACCCTAGCGGCCGAAAGTGGTACTGCTCCATTTTTTTCGTCAGAATGAATGGAAACGGTCATATCTCAGCCAAAAATTGGTCTAAAAATATGGGGAAAAAATCCATAAATATGTCTCTTCACCCCATAAGTCGCAGGACAGGAAAATTAGTTAAAAGAAACTGCGACTTATAGGCCAGAAAATACGGTAATTATTTTATGCCGGATGCCTTTCCTAAAGCAACCTGGGCTCAAACCTTCAGCCTCAGAATTACAAGACCATAGCAGTGACCACCAAGCTACCACGCAACCTCAGTGTTGCTATTGTGTTTGTAACATTTCACATTGGGTCTCATAATGCTGGTATTTTTTAGGTTCCTGTGTAAAAATCTTTTTGCTTTTCTTCCTAAAATAATGTCTCGTAATTTCAAAGCATTAATTCTCCCCAAAAGTTGCAGGTGTGGTGCTGCTGGAACTGGATTTTACATTATTATTCTTTCTATTGTGTGTCATTGATGTTGGTGTTAGTGAGTGCAGTTATCAGCATTACTTGAGCCTGTGTGTGTGTGCTCCAGGAGATAAACAACAAAACAGTTGAACATGTTGTGTACTGTGTGTTTTTTAGGTGTTTGTTGTCGCAGGAGTTGGAATCACCCGAGCGATTGTGTCTATGACCGTCAGTGCGTCCAGCGCCGCAACCATCGTAGACAAAGTAAGACCGTGAAACTTTAATCAAATTAGTCAGGATTTTAATTATGCGGCTTAAAAGAAGACAACAGTACACATAATGAAAATTCACTTTAATAAATAAAAAAATCTCATATGATTTTGTTTTAGTTTTGTTTTCAGTTAAACCTGCTTAAAAGACCAAAATAAGGAGAAACGCTTAAACTATTTCACATATTATCTACACTCGGCTAATCCTGGCATTTACCGGTATATGAAAAAAATAAACAAGATTGACTGACAGTAAATAATATTCCAGATGCACACAAAGTGTATGAAAGAAATTAGTCATATTTATAACTTTTTTTCTCCAAATTTGTAATTGTTGCTTAAATAAGGAAAACATTTTGTAGCTTCATTACGTTTCTGAGAAAATCATACATTTTGATCATAGACTTTAAAGTTTTCCATCTCAGTAGTTTTTTCTTTCTTTCTGTGCTTAAAAAACACATAATTATTACTATTAGGGGAAAACCTGTTGTTTAAAACAATATTAGCTGTCAAAACAAGCAATTCTGCCTCATAAGGTATAATAAATGAGCTAAATCACGACAAAGCATTGTTGCAAACAATCACAAGTTGTTTGTTTTTGATTTGAACACTGACGAGTATGCTTCAGACGTTCTCAACGTGTGACGGCTATTGAGTCGGTTAAATAATTCCTGGATGTAAACAGAGTCAGAGGGAGAACAATAGAATGAGAGACGCCGGCTTGAAAGCTAAATGAAGGAGTCATGTTGGGGACAGAAAACGAGCGGTGGGAAGCGGTAAAGCGAGGGTTGGGGCTAAGGTGGTATGAAAATGAGTTGTGCCAACTTATCCCAAACTAATGAGAGAATTTCTGTGACTTGGGGCTATTCAACTGGTGGTCCAGGGGACAAATCAGGCCCACGAGTGAGCTCAGTTTGGCCCACCATCGGGTTCATTTATAAATAAAACTAGATTTTAAACCATGAAACAAACTTACTTAATGACAATAACTGCTGGATGTCTGGCCCCTGAGCTCTTGGCTTCCAGTAACCGTGGCCTCCTGAGCAGTTTAGGTGAATATCCTCATTTAAAGCTACTTATTTTGGGCTATTTTGGCTTTAAAGGTTAAAAAATGTTCTTGTCATAAAACATTTGTGCTGATTTTAAACATCTGTGAATAATGCTCCTTTTTGACTTTGTACAAATATTAGGTTTTTGTAAATACAGTAAGTAATTAGGTGCTTGTTCGTTAAATGTGTTTTTACTCTTTTTTTTATATAGAAATATTTGATGATTCTGAATTATCAGGAGGCTCAGATGTTTTTTATTTTTATTGAACTCCAAGAAGAGTTGATCCGAGCAGCTTCCAGATTTAAAAGAAAGCCTGGGCTTGATTCCACGCATACCACACATATTTTCATTGTGTAGTGATGGACCAACTGTTCTCGTAACACACTGTCATGTCTGCAGTGCTGGGAAGAATGAAAACAATGTTTTTGTATTTCTTTAGGCTAGAGCCCTGTGGAACTCCTTTGCTCCATTAGTTTCTCATGATGTTTGTTGTTTCTGTAGGTGCTGTGGGAAATCACCCGTTTCTTCCTGCTAGCTATTGAGCTCAGTGTTGTCATCTTGGGACTGGCCTTTGGTTTGTTTGCTGGTTTTGTTCACTGCATATAAAGCACAGTAGCCTTTGTCTTTGTTACAGATCTATTTAAAAGCATGATTTGCTGCCTTTTTAAAATCTGGTTGTGTTGATCTGGTTACTAAAGATGTCTCCTGTTCTTTATTCATTAATTAGGTCACTTAGAAAGTAAGTCCAGCATCAAACGTGTGTTGGCTATAACTGCTGTGCTGGCTCTGGCATACTCCATCACACAGGTAATTACAGACAGTAATACAATTGTTATATGTAGCAGAAGGTTTTGTAATGTTGTATGAAGTAGAAATAAATAATCCATTGTCTCAGGGCACGTTAGAGATACTATACCCAGACAGCCACCTGTCCGCTGAGGACTTCAACATCTATGGTCACGGAGGACGGCACTTCTGGTTGGCCAGCTCCAGCTTCTTCTTCCTGGTCAGAAACCTGCAGCTCTGCAGCAACACAAGGAAAATACTATTCCATATGCATTCTACACTGATGATGTCATCCTTTCTGTAGGTGTACTCTATGATTGTTATCCTGCCTAAAACTCCGGTGAGGGAGAGGATATCTCTGCCGTGTAAGTCTAGATTTCAACAAGTTTAAACACAAAACTGTACACCCTGATACAACTGGTGAGCCTTATTACAAGGTCCTGGGAGTTAAAGTTTTGCAACTTGTGGTATTGTTTATTGACTAATACTGCAATTGCTAATTTACCATAAACATTACATTGACAGTACAGGTAGTCCTCGACTTACGAACGAGATCCGTTCCTACGGCCGTTCGTATGTCGAAAATCGCCGTAAGTCGGAAACACACGAGCCGCCACTTATACACGTACATGTACGTTACTTTACAGTTACCAAGCACTTCACCTATCCTAACACAGTACCCTACATAATTATCAAAAAACACATACAGTACATTTGGAGCCATAATGAAGGAAAACAATAGCATGTCTGTTAGCATGTTAGCTCGTTGTACGTCCGAGCTCTGCAGCTTCCAGCTGCTTCACGCGGTCCAAACTGTTTGTAACTGCATGTTGGCTCCATACATTTAGAGCAATAATGAAGGGAAAAAGAGTTAATAACTTACTGGGAGCTGGTGAAGCCGTTTCTCCGCGTTAACATGTTAGCTCCCGGCCGCAGCAGGCATCTCCGCCGCATGTCGGCTCCGTCTCCCCGGTGGGGCTGGCATTAGCATGTTAGCTCCGGGTGCCACCAACCGCCAAGCCGTCCGTCCGCGTTTTAGCTTGTTGGCTCCGGGTGCCACCAACATCCAGGCTGCCAAGCCGTTCGTCCGCCTGAGACGTCCACAGAGTTCACCAACCGTTTCCAGCTCATTTATCCGAGCGAAGCAATCTCTGATCGGACAGACGGTCTGTCCAAAGCCAGCTGCCGAAGCTGGAGGTAACCGAAGCTGGAGGTAACCGAAGCTGGAGGTAACCGAAGATGGCGGGCACTGCCAAAAACTGACGGACACTGCCAAAAACTGACGGACACTGCCAAAAACCGGGGGAAACTGCGTAAATCGGCTTAATAATAATAACAATAATAATAATAATTTATTTATAAAGCCATTTAAAACAACCACGGCTGCAACAAAGTGTTGTACACATGAAATTAAGAACATATAAACACATAACATTTTTTTTTATGTATTTTTAATTTTTTAATTTGATATTTTTATTAATATGATGCGTTCGTAACATCGGATTGCCGTAAGTCGAGACCGCCGTAAGTCGAGGACTACCTGTATATAATTAAACTCTAATTGGGAAGAAAGCTTTATTTTTGGCCTTTTTTTAATGTTTAGAAAGATTCCTACTACTGGTATTGCCACTGAATGCGTCTGACTCATACATTTTGAAATTTATTCTGTTTATTTGTAAAGCCCTGAGATTTTGCAAGTATTTTAAACAATAAAAAAAACAAAAAAAAAAACAGTGCATTAACATAAAAAAATAATGTGTTTTACTGTAGAGACTGTTCACATCTTTTCCCTACATTATAAAGCGAAAGATGTAAATTAAAGTTGTTTAGATTAAAGTAACCCAGAGGAGCCAGAACGTGACAGCTTTAAGGTTCATGTATGATTATAATGAAAAGAACGGAAGACTGCAGTTCACTGTATCATTAACTTCATTATTTATTGTAAATGAAAGCTTTTCCTTTCAGTTGACCTTTTGCTTCTTCTTTCTGTTTCTAGCTAAGAGGAGTTTCTATGTGTACGCCGCCATCCTGTCTTTACTCAACTTCGTTCAGGGTTTGGGCAGTGCTTTGCTGTGTGCTGAAATCATAGAAGGACTCTGGTCAGTAGGTTTTATCTAAAATAATATACCTGTACTCCCATCTATAGATGCTACAAACGTTGGAAAGAAACGTAACTGTTTCAGTGTTAAAACATTTAGGTTTAAAGGCTCTACCTCAGTGAGTTTTAGAAAGATTGGAGCCTAATTTTAACCTAATTTTAACCTATGTCAAGGTCAAGTTTTTTTATTGTCATTTGCATCACATGTGGTACATGAGGTGGAACGAAATGTGTTCAAAGGGTCCCAGCAGTGCTGGGCAGCGCTAATCCAAAAATTAGTTCAGCTATTTCTAAAGCACTTATTGATTTATTTAGGTCCGCAATTTCAAAAGCACTTATGTATTAGCAATGCTAGCGGACGCTAATGCTAACACGCTAACCGCCATTTTGAACAGGGCAAATGGCGAACTACTTTTTTTAATCCAGCAGATTTGACCATTTGAACCGGTTAAGCTCAGAAAAACCTTGTGCTATAAAGTCAGCTAAGAAATATATTTTTTCTCAGCAAAGAAATAATTGTTTTTACCGTGTTTTCATGGAAAGTCCTTATCTTCTGTGGCCGTCGCGGCCGCCATTTTGAAGAGGGCAAATGGCGAACTACTTTTTTAAATCCAGACGCGTCGCGTAGGCCGCTGAGAAACATCCATAAGTTCACCCTCCATGTTAAAAACTCTTCGTCTGACTCTTCGAAAACAAGCAATAAGGCTGCAGAGTAACACACTGGCTGCTAACTGAGAGCGCTCGCTCTAGCAAAGAGACTGAGGGGACGCTTTTTTGTCACGGACCACATCCGGCGCTGACAGGATATGGTCTGTTAGCAGTCGTCCGGTTGATTTAAGAGCCCGTAAATAAGTTTTTTCGTTTTTACTGATAGATAATTAGTTATTATCGGTACTGCATTTTAAATAAAAATAGCGCAAATCCGCTTATGAATTATAAAAGTTAGTCAATCCGCTGTAAAGCTAACAAATTGTTTAGGTCCGCTGTAAGCGGATTAGCGCTTTAGCGCTACCTAGCGGTCTGGCGCCCACTTTTGGGTCCCAGTTACATCCAGCTAAAGTATAAATTGTAAAAGAAAAACGGTAATAAGATCTAAAATATGAACTAAGAAAAACGTTAACTAAGAATACACTAAGCACTACTAGTACAAAACAATACGCCGAACAGCAGCACGAACATGAGTCTGTGCGAGCAGATGAGCACGCATGCACACAGCAGGTTGAAATAAATCAGCAGCATGAGATCAGCATGGATAATCGGCAGCACATATCAACAATCAACTATTTAGACTTAAAGATGTGTGTTAAACACCCTCCAACATGAGTTCAGTCCACAAAAACATGTTCAGCCTGTGAAGAAATCAAGTGTTAACATGAAAACAATAGTGTTTCCATCTTTGGCTGTTGTAAATTATGTGCACTGATACATTTTTAACCGTTTTTTGTGTTTATTTATAATGATGATGCTGAAGACAAATTATAAAGTTGGAGTTTAGTGTAGCCAATACAAATAAAACTGTCATCAGTCTATGAAGTACGTATTTTATCTTATAATCACTTTATGCTTTGTAACAGCTTGTCGTTAAACGGTTGACCTTTTGTTTCCTCTGAACCAGTTGTGTGGATGTCACCACCTTCCTCTACTTCTCTGCCTTTGCTCCACTCATTTATGTCACATTCCTCAAGGGCTTCTTTGGGTATGTACCATTCAGAGTACAGTACAGTATATGGAATTATTTTTGAAGCTATGAAAAGAAAGCTAGCTGTTTATGTGCACACATTGTGATGAATGTATTTAACTGAATCAACTCTGGAGAAACTTGGGGATGTTTCAGAAAACTTTTTCTTTTCTACAGCTCAGAGCCCAAGATCCTGTTCTCCTATAAGTCTCAGGTGGACGAGCCAGATGAAAGTGACGTCCACCTTCCTCCAACGATCGCTACAACTCTTGGCCGCAGGGACCTCACTGACCAGGGCCTTTACTACTCTTCCACACAGATCGATGGCTCTGGTTCCCGCAGCTCCCGCATGGTTGGAGCTTATTTGGATGACGTTGTATCGGGACCCTACGGGTCCAGCAGCATTAACAGCACTGAGGCTGACCGCTGGAGACCTGTCAATGTGTGAGCGAACAGATGTACAAGACTTCAGCTGGACTTCAAATGTGCACATTTTGTGTGTTTTGGAAAGATGTTGATCATAGAGGTTGACCAAAAAAAAAAACATGGCAGATCCAGCTGATTGGACGCAGTGGAAGTGTAACTCTGTTCTTTCTATGATGCCAGAAGAAGTTAACAAATGGACACTTAAGAACAGACCTTTCCTGGGTTTAGCAAGCGCTAATACTGGTGCCATAGTGTGCTGCTGACGCCACTCCACACTAGGAGTGCTGTCCTCTTTGTGACCTTTGACCGTTGATATTGATCCTCGTTTCTGCAGACTCATGGATGTGGATGCTTTCCACTTTGACTCAGCACATTTTCTGTGACTTCAGCTCTAAAAAAATAATCTGCTCAGTCTCATACATGCTGGTGTAAGTACTGTACTGTACTTGTTGAATCAGTTTGGTTCTTCTGATACATTCCCACTTAGACCGTACATTAACTTTTTTTAGCAACGGCCTTGCAACAGATTTGTGACTGAGCTGGTTAATCATTAATTTTGATTTATCTAATAATTGCCATGTCTGTCAACAAGTGAACGAAGTGTTAATGTGTCACCACACCTTTTATCTCCTAAATGCAGAGGTTGTATTAAAAGGTCCAAAAGTGTCAGGCAGGTTAACAGTTGCTAAATTTGTAGATCTGCATCTCACCAAGAAGCTGTTTTGTTGTTTTCAACCTTTTGACCTTTTTTTTTAAATCAAAGATGAGTCATTCCTCTCTGTGCAATACATTCGGTAACTTTGTAGTGTCAGGAAGTAATAGTCTGTGAGGCTTAAAGTGTAAATGCAGAAATTTCTCGGTGCATTCCACTTCAAACGTGTTCATTTTTTTTTAGCAGCAGCACCAGTTTTGTTTTGTCTATAACCTGTTGCTTGTGAAGTTTTTTTCTTCTGATGATTACAGGCTGAAATGAGACCACAAATTATAGTTATTTTATAGTATTTAAAAGAATGTTATATTTACGTAATATATTTAGAAATTTTGACTTCATTTAATGAAATGGGCTCAGTGAACAAATCAAATGTGGGTAATTTTAAAACGCAAAGTGATAAATGTACTGGATTGTTGCAAAGAAGGAAAAAAAAATTAATTTTTTTTTTTGCTTTAAACTTTAACTTCTTATTTCATGAAATCAATACTTGAGAAATCTTTATGTGAAACTCTTACATTATTCTTTTCCTGCCAATAACCTTTAATTTAAGCTTTTTTGTTTGTTTGTTGCCAAATTCAGTGTTTGCTATTGAGTTGCATATTTAATCCTAAAGGTTTTAGGTTGAGTTGGGTTCAATTTTTACATTTAATTACAAAATTACAACACAGTACAGAAGACCTTTACAAGCAATTTTAGCATCTGCCTGACTATATTTTATTTGCACTTTTGAGTGCTGATGGACAAATACTGAGTTCTTGTTTTCTGACTTCACGGTGCATTGCTGTGGATTTTCATTCTCACTTCATGTGCAAACGCTTTCATTTTTTTGAAAATGGTGTTCAAATGACTGTCTGTGGACCATTCGGTGAGCTACAAAATAAACTCTAAATCCTCTTGTTTGTTTGGGTTTAATTTTTGTTTTTATAAGAAATAGATCAAAAAGGCGTTCAATTCAAGATCAACTGGACTTTATTTGTAACAGAAGACGTTTCGCTTCTCATCCGAGAAGCTATCAATTCAATGATGGTGCGTGACTCCTGTTATAAATCCACGCGCACACACAGTCTGGTTCATTGAATTGATAAAGCTTCTCGGATGAGAAGCGAAACGTCTTCTGTTACAAATAAAGTCCAGTTGATCTTGAATTGAACGCCTTTTTGATTTATCATGTCCTGGACGACTGAGAATCTTCACCAGCATATAAGAAATAGAGCACATTGAACCTTTGGATAGGACGCCACCCTCTGGCTTCCTGTGGTAATTACATTTCACTTTTTGTACCCTCGGGTTATGTGATTACTGTACAGTACAGTGCTCATTCAATTTATGGAAAGCCATTTCATTCAAATAAATAGTGTTATTCAAAAATTATTTAATAAACATTCCATTAAATAAAAATTATTTAATAAACATTCCATTGAATAAATGTTCCCATCTTGGATTAAATAAATCTTGGAAAATAAATATTTAAAATGTTTTATTTCATGGGAATATTTATTTGTTTATTGGAATATTTATTAATAATTTTTAAATAACAGTTTATTTAATTGAGAATGAAATGGCTCTCCAAAGTAACTTGTGTCTAAAATAAAATAAAAAGTCACCTCTCGTTTTGTTTGGAGGGGGGAAAAAAGAACGACAACTCCCATCAGCCCCCGTGCTCCCTTCCGCCTACAACCTTACCAGACCAACCATTGGATGCTAACGATTTCTCTTAACCAATGAGCTTTGAGGATACTGCAGCGGCTGGATGACCTTTATTATTTGGAGTTTGACTACTGGTCGCTGTGGCGGCGACTCTCTTATTTATGTCTTCATACTGTCACAAAAATCGAATCTAATTTTATTATTTTGGTGTGTTTTTTTTTAATCCCGTGGGAACGGGCAGCTTCGTGAGAATGGGAGGAAATGGAAGCACAGCGAGGAATGTGTCATTCGGACTGGACGAAAAGGAGAAGGTCACAGTTATTGAAGGAGTGAAGGTAATGGTGTATTAACCTTCCAGTTTATTATTTTGTTTTATATTATAAGTGCTAATGAAGTCATAGGGTTTATTAAGTTCAAAGGTACCGTCTGAGAGTCAAACATGTGTCATGTCCTCAAAACACCCTGCTTGTATGTGCCTCCAAATCTTTATTAGCATCATACAGTGGTGGTGTCCAGATGAAGCTTTTATTCCAACTGGTTCAAAAATAGGTTCAATTCTTGGGGCTTCATGTAAACACAAACCCCATGTCATTTCAATGTTCCAACGAAATGCTGGTGGGACAGTGAATGTATGAATACTGGGGTCATGGTGAGTTTATGTTTATTAAATTTGTTCATTTTTTTTTTACAAAAGAAACAATACAAGACAATCCCATAAATGATAATGTACAAAATATAAAAAAAATGAAAGGTAGCAGAAAGAAGAATAAATCTTATTATATCTGCCCCTTTTTTCCAACAGTCAGATTAAACAATAATAATCTTCAACCAACAGTACAAAATGACTAACTCTTTCTAATTTTCTAACTAATACAATACACATTACGCTATTTCATATTTTTTTAACACATTCGTTTTGATCATTTTCTTAAATGTAAACATTGACTTGGCATTTTTAATAATAATAATAATAATAATGAATTCAATTTATAATGCACTTTTCATTAATAACAATCTCAAAGTGCTAAAAGTCTCTTTTTAACTACATTCTCCAAGCTATTCCATAATCTAATTCCCTGGATTGAGGTAGAACGTCCCTTCAAACTAGTTCTGAATTGTGGTTTTACAAACATCTCTGTCCCCTTAATATTATAACAACTTTGTCTTTTAACAAAATGCATTTGGATATTTAAAGGTTGTAGGAGGCGGTGAAGAGACGACACAGGAGACGGGATGTAGATCTTCACTTTTAATCAACTCCTACTAAACTGGCGGGAAGCACCCAACACCGCCTTATATATCCAATACCACATCCGGTCCTCAGGACCTTTCACAATAAAACATCCTGTAATGCCTTCGGTCCACTGGGTGTGAGTAGAGCCCCCTAGTGGTCCACCACACACGCCCCCCCAGAACACCCAGTAAGGTCCATCACTAGTCCCGCATTTTAGGTTTGATCAAACGACCAGAACGGCTGAACCTGGGCCCTGCAGAACCAGTCTGATGAAGCGGAGGGCTACGAGGAGGGTCTGCAGA
>JBBPBX010031489.1:23735-34497 GCA_038048925.1 Garcialebias charrua
AAGTGTTTATTATAATTACTTTTATTGTATTGAGCAGAATATCTACCGGTAATTCTAAGTAGGCCTCCCTAAAGCAGTTGTCCAATAGACCTTTTACCAGTTGACGTCATCGCGCATGCGCACTCGTATTTTTCCAGAATTTTCCGGAAGTCTGGGGTAATAATACTACTCTGGTCGCGGTGGTGATCCTAGCTCCGTACGGTGGTGATCCTAGCTCCGTACGGTGGTGATCCGTGGATGGTGGTGATCCAAGCTCCGTGGATTACGTTCCTACATTACATCTTGGATATGGGAAACAGACAAAACAGAACAACCTCCCGCAGCAGAATGCTACTGGACAGTTGCTAAGCTAGCAGCTAGCTAGGTCTACTACGAGACCTCGCTGTTCCTCAGTCCACTGCCTGTGTTGAAGTTTCAACCTGTTTCAACCTGCGACATGCAAAGAGATTCTTCCTTCAACCCCCCTGAAGAAATAACAGGTGAATAAAATAGCATAAAACATGCAGCTGTATAAGAATGAACAGACCACTGCACTGTTAGCTGTCATCATTTGAACTCTTTCTGCGTTGAAAAAATATACAGTAGTAGTTTCCACAAGACAAACATGTTTTATTAACATTATTTGAGGTCTGACTTTAAAAACATTTCAGCCATTTCTCTGTTTCTGTAAGTCATTCGCACAGTTTTGCTGGGAGCATCTGTGAAATGCTGTCACAGAAAAAAAAAGCAATCCTGTCATCAATGTGTATAAGCATACAGTTTAACTATACACAAGACTGTTTTGTTTATTGTCAAATATGAATTAATACTTTTTGTTTTACAGCAGCAACTGGCCAACAACTCCTTGCTGACAAAGGGTTTGATGTCAAGTCAGAGGTTGAAAAAGGGAAGCTAGTCTGTTCAACCCCCCTGAAGAAATAACAGGTGAATAAAATAGCATCAAACACTGTGCACAGTTTTGCTGGGAGCATCGGTGTACGGTGGCCCTGAGGTGCAAAACACATTAACAAATAAGTGTTTAGCCTTATTTGTTAATGTGTTTTGCACCTCAGGGCCACCGTAGGAGTGTTGTGACCTTTTTTAGCAGTAAGTGCAATAAAGTAAAAATATCTTTGTAAGTACAGGTGTTTACAGCAGCGTCTAACTGGCCCGGCGGTGCACAAAGATTCGCTTGCCCGCTGGGCCGACACGCATTTATGGACCTGTCAGGCCTGTCATGATCCAAATATATGTATTTTAAATAAATTATGTCGACCGTGACATCACATTTGTTGAAGTTTTTGAAGGACATCACGCTAATCCAATGAAAACTCACAGCACTCCTCAGCTGGCTCAGTCATTCCCTCCCCAATTTTACCAAATTTATATACTGTATTCAAATCCATGTTTATTACAGTAATTGATTAATGAGATAGTCCACACATCCCAAAACACATTGATTGTAGTACATTAAATTTAGAAATGAACACACCAACCTTTAAAAATAAAGAAACTGTGCTCTAATTTGACTTTTAGTGAAGTGGAACTTTTGTTTAGTTAAATTTTTTAATCTGTTAATATACAAATGCTGTTTTAGTGTGCTGGTGAAGATTCTCAGTCGTCCAGGACATGATAAAATCAGAACAAGCGCTCAATGCAAAAACAACTGGACTTTATTTGTTGCAGAAAGGGTGAAACGTTTTCTGCAACAAATAAAGTCCAGTTGTTTTTGTATTGAGCACTTGTTCTGATCTTCTGGTATGTGTTGTTTCTGTTTGTGACTTATATAAATAATGTGTGTGCTTGTGAGACATTTAAAGATGTTTTGAACTTCTGGCAGGTCTCTCTGATGGCGTGGAGATTGAACAGGGGTCGCGGTCGTCAGCTACTTCATCTGCCGGAGAGTCTGGATCGAGAAACCACAGCCAGGGCTTTGAGCATATCTTAAAAGGAAAAAAACAAGGAGTTTTAAAATCTAGACAAAATAAAGGAATTAAAGAAACATACAGATAAGCGTTATTGGTTTTTAATGTTTACTACTACAACCTGCAATAGGTCAAGAATGGCTCCACGCTCAAAATGTCCTTGTGAAGACCAGCCAGCAGTGATGGTGGGCTCATTCCGGTCATCAGGATGTCGTGGGTCAAAACACAGTCTGTTCAGCGTTCTCCTGGAAAACTTCTCAACATAGATGTCATGCCTTAAATGACACCAACATGAAAAATGTGGTTGATATCTAACACATATTAGCAAATCTATTTGTAGAAGTGTTTTTTAAAAAATGTCAAAAAACTATTCCAGATCTTACCATTGTAGAAAACATTTAAAACCGTACATATGTGATTGCATTTATTATCTAGTGCCACTAGAAAACAACAATAATTAACACAATACAATAAACTACAATTGTACAATGTTGAATAGTTTTTTGACTGGGATAAGACAAGATAAGTGATATTGTATTATTCCAATTGTTGGTGAAGTTTCACTGAAAGTCACCTTTCTGGGTATTTGTGTTATAAGCGTAATATGAAATGTCTTCAGGAACACTGATTAAACTCACTTTAAAACTTGCAGCTCATCCAAGTAGCAGGTGCAGTTCGTTTTTGGGCTGGTCTCTTCCATGTACAAGGTAACTGGGTGCAGGTTGGTGTATTTCCAACATGGTTGCAGCCACATCCTCTGCAAAAACAATCACAAACACAATATACAACTATTGTATGTGTCATTATGGAATTCACATGCAAAATATATTGTTTGTAATATATTTAAGATTTTCACACATGTTACGTCTAAAGTGTAAGCTGTATAAACAGCATAAGTGCATTAGTAAATCAAAGATAATTAAATTTCCCTAGGAAAGCTATCACTTGGGATAGTTATTATTTTTCACATCACAACATCACCAATTGCCTCAGGTTGTATTTAAGACATAGTTTACAGAAATCAAATAAGAAATAAGGACGCTGTGAACATTTGTGTGACTCAAACGTCATGTTTTTGTTTACATACTGTGCTTATACTGACGGCTCATTATGAAGACATGGCGCTAGTTATAGCAGCTAACAGAAGATGTTGAACCTGTAACAATAACCAAACCAGTCTAAATATCAGAAGTATTGGTGTGAGAAATTTAAAACATTTATTTCTGACGCTTGGATAATACAGGTTGTTGACAACTACACACAACGGCTCACCCTGCTGGACATCCGCAAAAAGCCTGAAGGATTTCCCCAATTTCCATCAGCGCACACAGTCACCTCCTCTCGTATCTGCGGCACAATGTTCAGGCATTTTGACCAGTGGTTGTCCACTATTTTAAGAAATCAAGCTTCTAAATTACAACTCTCTATCATTACGAAGCTCCTCGGCTCCTTCCTAACCCCCGGCATCCGGTTTCGGCTTTTTGCCGTCCAATCAGAACGCTCGTTTCTGCCGAGCTTTGCGTGATGACGTCAACTGGTAAAAGGTCTATCCCAGCTATCCTCTTGGTCCTGTTCTTCTCCTTTAATAAATGACATCTTCTCTAGAACTCATCCAATCTAAGATAAAGGAAACCTGAAGAGTTTGGTGAAAGTACACGTGTTTGGATCTGGGCTAACTTTTTGCTTCCAAAGGAGAAAAAAAAGTGTTTTATTTATATTAAAGGTTCACTATGTAATTTCTGGAGAACGCTGGGACTTATATATTTTCATCAGGGAAAAGCATTCTGCTCCCTCCCCCTCCACAGTCCGTTCTCTGTTGAACTTGAGTTCAGCTCCGCCCCCTGCTGCATGTCGCTCGGAGCGCTTCAATATTCTGTGATTATATGTTAATAAAACGTTTTAAAAAATATAATAAAACCATGAATCACTGGTCCAACAACACAAAAACCAGCAGAAATCAGCAGAGCTTCACGAAGCAACGTTGGACATGATTTAATTCGCTCGTGACTTCCTCATTCCTGTGAGTGAAGGATGAAGCGATCACTTGACTTTTGGCAAAAAAACAAAATAAAAGTCCAGCTCTGGGATGAAGAAGGGATATTTAATACATTTGTGTCACATACAAATCAGTCCTGCATCGCTTTGCAATCCTTTGAATGAGAACGTGCGCGGCGCTGGGGCTGGGACAGGCGGGGGCGTGGGTTGGGGCGTGACAAACAACTCTGTTTTTATTGGCTGGTCATTGTCCGGGTCACTCTGTGTTTTTAGTGTTTTTATAAATGCTGATAGAGAAGCAAGGGGACTATAGTTTTTTTCAGAGATTACTTTGTCTAACATCAGTCTGTCAGTAGATAGTGACAGAGTGAAGAAATATGTTAAAAATATATTGTTAGAAAAGTTACAGACTGCATTACAAAGTTACATAGTGCAGCTTTAAAGTACCTTTTTGTTTTGACTCAGCTTTCAGAGGATGTCCTCTGGCGGATGAGGGAATCTCAGGGATCGAAAAGCACAGAGAGATCGGCACCTCCACAAAGTACGTTCTATTTAACAACAGTGACTCTCTTAGACTCGCAGGCCTGAACATGATACAGAAGTAATCATTATAAAGATTATCAGAGAAAATGGTCCACCTTGCTTCTGTGTGGCTGTTTCACATTGTTTCGTACAATTAACGTAAAACACTGAGCATAAACTGTGACATTTATGTCAACAGATAAATGTATTTAAATATTTCATAAAAATATTTGAACTGTCTTTCTTTATATACATTTTAGCAGATTTTAAATGCGTGTACCGTATATGTGTATTACTATGCTATGTAGATGGTAGTTTGATCTAGATTGAATGGTGGCTTTTATTTCACAAACTTAACTGTCAATTATAAATACGTACTCTTAAGCTGCACTTATCACTCCATGTGATCATTGCTAATAGTTTTCATGTTTTCTGCATTGATCCTTTCAGGTCAAAAACCTGCCAGACCACCAACAGCAGAAATAAAGGAAGAAATGCATAAAAAGTAGGTGTTTGTAAAGTAAAGATGATGAGGCTGTCTCTTTTTGTTGGTCTTTTCTTGGGTTTAGATTAGATAATGTTTGTTTTCAACTTTTTGTTTTGCACATTCTATATTGACTGTGTTGCAGCATGTGTACTTCATTGCATAAAGGGAGAGGCTCATTTAGAAACAAAAAAAAACCAGGTATGCATTTTTTAGTTCTGGTCTGAATGGCTTCCCCTCCTGGCGGGTTAAATTATTATTTTTTTAAATGGTCTAGCTCCATGACGGTTTTTCAAAATATGATTGAACATGACACACAATTGGCTGATTGATTTATTTAGTTGCACCTGTGTGCAGCCCATAGTTGCAGTAGAAGCTTCCTTCTGTGGAAGGAAGCCACGTAGCGTAGTGGTAATGGCAGTCGTCCCCCAATCGGAAGGTTGGAGGTTCAAATCCCGGTTCCCCACACCATGTGTCATTGTGTCCCTGGGCAAGACACTTAACCCAGAGTTGCTCCCGGTAGGACTGGATGGCACCTTGCATGGCAGTCTGCCGCTACCGGTNTAAATCCATCCATCCATTATCTTTTAATCGCTTCTTCCATTTTGGGTAATGGGTCGTTGGTGCCCATGTCCAGCAATCACTGTGCAAGGGGCAGGGAACGCTCTGGACAGGTCCATCACAGGGACACAGAGACACTTGAGACAAACAACCATTCACTCTCTCACTCACACCCAGAGACAAATTAGAGTTACCAATCAGCCTAACATTTTGGTTTGCGGGAGGACATCGGAGTACCCCGTGACAACCAACGCATGCACTAAAAGAACATGCAAACTCCACCCAGAGAAAGGCCCCCGGACCAGGATTATGGCAACCTTGAAGCCCCGGTACCGAAAAACATCAAAAATGTGGGTGGGATAAGTCAGATCCATAGAGAGAGAGAGTTGCGACAACGTCGGAGTGGGAGAGAAGGAGAAGGAGGCGTGTGTTCGGAGTGGCGTTTTTTGGCATAATCTGGATTGTGAGCGGACCGAGATGGCTAGTACCGTAGTAGTGGGGGTGAAAAACAGGGTTTACCTTCAGGTAAACGGTATCTTGAAGTTGACGAACGCGGTGTTGACGTTAGGAAAAAGGTACAGCTGGACAAATGTAAAGTTGCGTTACGGTTTAAGGCAGGCCAGGGTTTGCTTGGGGTAAGTCCTGATGGTTTAAAGGTCGCTGTGCCTGTGGGTGATGTTGAACTAGCTAAGGTGTTGTGGGATGGTAACCTCCTTATCGTTTGTAGACATGCTGAACAGAAGGACAAGGCTTTGGGATTACAAACGGTGTGTGGTAGAGTAGTGGTGGACAGGCAGGTTGTGGGGGAAGTGAGAGGTTCAAGAGGAGTGATTTCAGGGATTCCTGTTGGTGAGGACTTGGAGGCATTAAAGAAGGTCATAAAAGGTGTGGAAATTGAAAATTTAAAGCATTTACTGGCTTATCGTGATGGGGTGAAAGTGGATAGTTCGTCCCTCCTGTTATATTTCCGGGACAGTGTCTTGCCGGATAAGATCATGAATGATTGGTTATTTGTGTTTCAGTGTGAAGGCTTATGTCCCACCACCTCTTCGGTGCTTTAAGTGTCAGAGGTATGGTCATATCGCTAATGTTTGTAGGAGTACACATCGTTGTAGTAGATGTGGGGGGGACCGTTCTTATGGTTATTGTGGTGAGACTCCGATGTCGTGTTGTAATTGTGGAGGAGGTCATTTTGCAGCTTATGCAGGGTGTGTGAAACGAAAAGAAGCTGCTGAAATTCAGAAAGTTAAGACTGATAAGAAACTTACGTACGCCGAGGCAGTTCAAGTGGTCAAACGCGATGTTTCTTCAACGTCTACTGTTGTCAAACCAAGCATTCCTGAACGTGGTCGGAGTAGTGTCACGGTCGAAAGGTCGATTCCGTTCATTGCTTACGTTGTAAACTGCTCTGAACAGGCGAAAACTAAAACTGAAAACATCAAAAACATAGTGAAGGCTGCTGTGAGATTCTTTGACGTTACAGTTGTCTTGGGAGAGAATTCATGATGAATTGAGTCAAGGTGAGGGTACGTCTGAACGTGAGGTATCTCTACCCATGAATTAACTGTGGTCCGATTGAGTTGTAGTATTGTTTGGTGGAGGGGATTTGTTGCACTTTTCTCTTTATACTCTTTGGGGATTTTCGTAAGGGTAATTGTTTAATAATAATAATAATAATAATGAATTCAATTTATAACGCACTTTTCATTAGTGAAAATCTCAAAGTGCTACACACATTGAATGCTACACACATTCATACACCGGTAGCGGCAGACTACCATGCAAGGTGCTTTCCAGTCCTACCGGGAGCAACTCAGGGTTAAGCGTCTTGCCCAAGGACACAACGACACATGGTGTGGGGAACCGGGATTCGAACCGCCAACCTTCCGATCGGGGGACGACTGCCATTACCACTACGCCACGGCCCCGCACCAAATGTTTATTGGTTGTTAGGGTGTTCTAAGATGCCTGAGCGCTTTGTTTAGTGTTCAATGCCGTCTAGTCCGTACTCCAATCTGGAAGGTGGCGGTAATGCACCTTTACGTTGTTTGCCAACCGCCATAAAACTCCAATAAGAAGAAGAAGACAGTTGTGACACTCCCATACATAGATATAATATACACATGTTTATTATATCTATGCTCCCATAGAGTCCCGTTGTAAGAATGGAATGCGAAAGTCACGTGGGTCATGGAGGGGGCGATTTGTTCCAAACTGTTCCAAACAGCAGTGCTGCTAGCATCGAGCGTAGTTCATTCTTGATGTTTCAGACGTGTTTTCTTCGGTAAGTTGATGAAAATAATTTTCTTTTGCCATTGTGAAGCATTAGCTGACTGTTCTGTACCAGTTTATCAACTTTAATACTTCATGTCGCCAGTTTTTGTTAATTAAACATGTTAGTTAGCTATTAGTGTTTTAACTGCAGCTAGCTCTGCCATCATGACTGGTTTAAACTGATCTATTTCTGTCTAATTCAGCATTTTAAAATATTCATTACAGCTTAGATTTTTAAAGGTTTTATTTATTTATTATTTTTATGGTAATTCCAGTTACTGGACTCTCAACTAGAAAATATAGCCTTTTTTTTCTGAGAGATTGACGTGGTTAATTTAAAGTTTTAGATCCTTCGTCAAAGACTGCAGCATAAATTGTGACATTATCATTAAATAAAACCGTGATTGTGGAGATGAGTAATTTTTTTATGTTTTCCAGGTGAACCACAGGAGAATGACTTCAGTGAACTGCATTCAAACAGAGTATATATCACAAAGGTACTCGTTTTATGTCTTCCCAAAACAATAATTGTTGAATCAAGATGTTTGAATAAAATTATTTTAACACCATAACCTTCACAAACTGGTATTTACTGAAGGATTGTTAATTTAAATTTGTTTTATATTATTAGTTTAGTGTATGGTAATCATGGGTAAAGTTCAGATGAGACTCTCTTTCAAGACAGAACAAGACATAAGAATTATCACTAAGAATATGATGCAAACATGGGACTGCTGTTTTACTCAGTTTGTCTATGTCGATGTGTGTCTGTCCCTATCAAATAAATTACATTACATTACATTACATATACAGTATCAGCATCAATAAACTGTAGAACTGTAACAAAAAAAAATTAACTATCACATTCATGTCCATCTTCATGTTTTCAGATTGACTGAGCGGTGAGCTAAGAAATGACACCAGGTTGGTGGAACTGGTCAGTCCTCATTGATAGAGAGATGGAGCTGGTAATTTAATGGTGGAGTGCTGGAGCTGACTGGGTGATAGGGAGGCTGTCAAAATAAAAATCTAATTAAAGTGATTAAAAATTAGTTTTTCAAATATCAAATGCAAGCCTTGCAACAACTTTGTCTGAAATTTACTGAAATTTTCTTTGTGGGGGCTGCATACATTTTCTTGTCTGAAGTTCTTCTATCCTGCTTATGTAAGTTTTTTGTGTTCTAATTGTTCCCTCAGGTTTTTCATCTGTTCCCTGATTGCATCGCCTGTTGATCCCTGGCCCTGTTGATCCTGACTCATCAGTTCCTGGCATGTCCCTGTCCTCTGAGGCTACATTTTCATCTTTCCCTCATCTCACTCTCCTCATTTCGGTTTCTGTGCAATCTCTGAAATTACAATGGCACTGTTAGCATGAAGATTATTGTTCAATAAAAATATGACATGTATTATTTAACGCCGTTCGTACCAAAGTTTACTTTATTCATTCAACCTTTTATTTAAGCAGGTTAATCCCATTGAGCCTCGATGACTCATTTACAAGAGAGACCTGGTTTCAACAAAGAATGACGACAACAGTGACAACAATAGACAGTTATAAAAGAGGCATACAGATTTTTTTTTACAAATTAAAATAAGATGGCAAAAACAGCAAGATTATAAGGTGAATGTATAAAACTAAAAACAGGAACTTTAGTGATCACTGGTCAGTGGAAGTTCTGCTGGACTTCTTATTTGGTTCTGGGCGATGAACAAATGGTTGGAACCTCCTTCAGTCTCACACGGCCTGACTGTGTCTTTGTGAAGTGACCTCTCTCAAAATGTGCCTGTAGAATGATATTAGTTTATTTCCTTGCACATTTCTTTGACAGTTAAACATTTTGAGCTCTGGTTGAAAATGTTTGTGCAGATTAAACTTACATCACTCAGTTTGTGTTGGATAAATAGTAATAAGAGTACTTTATTAAAGCTTGTTTTACATTTTACATATTTTATAATAAATTGTTTGGTAATTTATTTTCCCACAATTAACACTTATTTTATCATCTGTTATGATTTTAACTAGAAACAGTTTCAATTAAATTAACATTTTAATCAGTGCATTACAATTTTACAGTAGTACGGTAGTCAGGCTACAAGCACAATCAACTCTGTTATCCAGGTACTCAGTTGCTATTAAAAAAAATTAGAACAATTATCTAATGTGCAGGAATGAAGACTTCATCCCAGATGATCTAAGGTAAACTGGAGCAGATCTCAACTGGTGGACAAGGTGGAGCATTCTCATGCAGAGAACATCAGAAATGGATTTATAATAGGTGTGTTTTTTACGTGTAACATTATAAAACACTGTTGTCATGGCTATATTGATCATTGTATTGCATAGACATTTTTTTCTAACAAATGTGTTTACAGTTTCGTTTCACTGTAATGATAAATGCATCTGCCACGTCTAAAAATGCGTTAATAAAATGCATAGTCAGTAAAATAATCAGTAATCAGTTTGTTACTGCTCAATAATTACTGAAAGACACTGGACAAAGTAAGAAAAGTAGATTTTTGTGTTCTGTTGCGCCAGTAGCTGCTCAAACTGACTGACAGCGACGAGCTGTTTGGAACAATTGAGAGCTGCATGAACCACGTGACCGCCTCTCGGCGAGTTCAAAGCATGTCGCAACTCTCTCTCTATAGGGCTCTGGGATAAGTGAAGCAGTCACACCTGTCTCCACCCTCATATGCCCCACTCTGGGCTCTTGAGCAAGGCCCTCAACCCCCACCATCTGCTCCTCCGGGTGTCCTAGACAGCAGCTCTGCTCCACACAGAGGGCTGTGGTAGCTCGGTGGTCTGTGGTTGTGTCAGGAAGGACATCTGGCATAAAAATAACTGCCGAGACTTTTTGCAACTTAGTTCGTTGTGGCGACCCCTGACAATGGGAGAAGCCGAAAGAAGAAAAATATACTGTATCTGTATATATGTATGTATGTATGTATATATATATATATACTGTGTATATATGTATGTATGTATATATATATACTGTGTATATATGTATGTATGTATACT
>JBBPBX010031490.1:23809-34496 GCA_038048925.1 Garcialebias charrua
CTTATCTAAGGATGCCAAATGTGCCTTATGTGCCTCACTGCATATGCCACTTTGCCTCTATACCAACATCAACTACCTCATACATATACTGTGTACATTAACTTATATGCTGCTGTGCCACTCTTTGCAAATGTCAATGCTAGAACCTTCAGTTTATTTTATAGATATACTTTTTATACTTTTTATACTACTATGCAAAAACTCAGGACAGTATTACACTTTTATTATTTCATTTTATGCTTATGTTCATTGGGTGTTTGGTGTTTCAGGGGTGTTTGGTGTTTCAGTGTTGGTGTAAATTTTCATACTTTTATACTATTATGAAAAAACTCAGGACAGTGTTACACTTTTACTATTTTATGCTTATGTTTATTAAATGTTTTAGTGTTTAGATGGTTACTGTTGCACCGAGGGACTGAGAGAAACGCAATTTCGGTCCTGTGTATGTCCTGTACATATTGCAGTTCTGACAATAAAGTTGACTTTGACTTTGACTTTGATAATTTTCCTCAAATAAATGACCAGGTATAATATTTTTTGTCTTACTTGTTTAACTGGGTTCTCTTTATCTACTTTTAGGACTTGTGTGGAAATATGGTAAATAGTAAATGGAGCTTACTTATATAGCGCCTTCCAGCCCCCTATGACCCAGCTAACATTGAACGTTCAGACAACGTCCTGTGAACGTTGTCATCAACGTCCTCTGAACGTTTGCAGAAAACGTTCACTGAACGTCCAAATGAAACTCCATAAAACGTTCAGAGAACGTCCCCTGAATGTTCAGAAACTGTCCCCCGAACGTTCAGAGAACGTCCCCTGAATGTTCAGAAACTGTCCCCTGAACGTTCAGACAACGTCCTCTGAACGTTGTCATCAACGTCCTCTGAACGTTTGCAGAAAACGTTCACTGAACGTCCAAATGAAACTCCATAAAACGTTCAGAGAACGTCCCCTGAATGTTCAGAAACTGTCCCCCGAACGTTCAGACAACGTCCCCTGAATGTTCAGAAACTGTCCCCCGAACGTTCAGACAACGTCCCCTGAATGTTCAGAAACTGTCCCTTCAACGTTCAGACAACACAAACTTTTCAAGTTCCCAATCCACAGTTTTAAATTGAGATTTATTAGTGGAATCATGATGATATGTAGTTGTGCAAATAACTCTTGGCTATGAATTAATTCTACAGTACTAACATTAAAAATAACAGAGTCGAAAGTTATGATAAAAGAATCAGTTTATTACACATAAAGGCATCAGTATCATAATATAAAACAAATCCGTATATGAATAAAAAAATGCATAACTGGCATCAGTTGTAACAAAATAGGTACAAAAATAGGTACAAAAAGAATCTGTACATGCTATGCATATGAAAAATATAATGCATCTACTTCAAAACTGCGTTGAGGCAAACAAAGCTAGGAACCACATTTGACCATCCATTGTGCAGCAGGAAACATGGTGGAAACCGTTGGTTTAAGGTTTACAAATCACTCCTTACATTTTTCCTTTATCCTCTTTAACATAAATTAAAGGATTAACAGAACAGCATAACACATAAAATGGAAAAGTCCACCTTTAAAAAAACAAAAGCTTTAGAATTACATTGGAGGGAGCTTATCAACTGGTGGCAAAACAAAATGTACCAGGACACAAACAAATCTAAATGTACACAGCTCACATAGCTTTGGTCTGTATTAATTTTTTTTTTTTTTTATTAACATGCCTTCATTTTTCTTTTGGATTTATAGCTGCAACACTGGCAGTAACACGAGAAATATGAAAGCTATATAAAATTACAGTCCCACCACAAATATGTTTAAAAAGTGTGCTGGTCATAATATTTTAAATAAGTTGATTTATTTCAGTAATTCCATTCAAAAAGTGAAACTTTCATTAAACTGATTTCAAGTTTATTTCTTTTAATGCTGATAATTAAAACCAACAACTAATGACAACCCTAAATTTAGTACCTCAGAAAATTAGACTATTACTTGAGATTAATTAAAAAAAATGTTTATAAATGTTGGCCAACTGAGAACTATGAACATGAAATGTACAATATGTACATCTTTGAATACTTAGTTGGGGGTCCTTTTGCAAGGACCATGGTACTGTACCATGTTCATACTTTTCAGTTGGCCAACATCTATAAAAATCCTTTTTTTTATCTCAAGTAATGTAATTTTCTGTTACCGGTAATGAATTTGGGCTTTTCATTAGTTGTCAGTTATAATCATCAACATTAAGAATTTTTTTTAAAAATATATCAGTCTGTGTGAATGAATATAATATACAAGTTTTACTTTTTGAATGGAATTACTGAAATAACTAAACTTTTTCATATTCTAATTTTATGACCAGCACCTGTATTTGCATCTCTCCCCCCAAAAAATGTGTTCCTCAGTTCTGTGTGAGCCCGTGTCCTCCACTTCTTTGTGGCACATTTTAAATGTCCTGTGTGACCCTCCACCTCCACTTCTTGTGGTGCATTAAATGTCCAGTGTCCACTTCTTTGTGGTGCATTAAATGTCCAGTGTGAAAGCCTCACCTCCACTTCTTTGTGGTGCATTAAATGTCCAGTGTCCACTTCTTTGTGGTGCATTAAATGTCCAGTGTGAAAGCCCCACCTCCACTTCTTTGTGACACGTTTTAATTGTCCAGTGTGAGCGCATGTCCTCTACCCTTTTTGCATGTTTTAAATGCTCTGCAGCATGAGTCCTTATAAAATCCTCTCTTGCCGCAGAATCCCCATTCATGATTCCATCTGCATTTGCAAAAAAACAAACAAAAACAAAAAAGAGTAATTAGTCATATGCAAAGGCAATCTGGAAAATGCACAGTGCCTTGCTGGGGTCTCCCCTATAACTGGATTAATAAATAATAAAAAAAACATCCATCCCAGCAAATGTTGATAGGTGGCTTGTTCACCGTCAGTATCCAAGGAAGAACAATTGAGCGATCTGGTTCAAGTTCAGAGTTATGTGAAATGTGAACATCCAATTCAGAGGGAAAATCATAAGAATGATTGGCATGATGGTCTGAATGAATACTGCCATGATCATCATCTGAAAAGGACCCATTTACAGGAATATCTACAGTTTCTGGTTCATTGGTGCCATCATCATGAAGAGAGTCAGAACTTTCAAGTGATTCACTGTGTTCACTATGCATGGCAATGACTTCATGCTGAAATGCAGGAGAATTTTTAACAAAATCTTGAGAATCATCTTGGTCATCATCTAAACACTTAAATTTCCGCTTGGCAGCAAGATGAGTTTGTCTCCAAAGAGTAGATTTAGGAACAGAATAAATGTTTTTTTGCCATTGTCAATGAGAGTTTTTTAGAAGCCTCAGTTTCAGTTCCTCCACATAGGACAAACAGGTTTAACAATGTCAATAAAAACAGCTTGTTCACATGCAAATGAGGAACATCAGCCTGACGGTCATTAGGGGCCTTGATGACTCACAGGGTGCTCATGCAATAACAGCATTGGGGGATGGGGTGAGGGACAACAGTCTGTAGTGTTCAACAGTAGTGAAAAAGGTTTAAAAAGTAATAATAATCTTTCCACTTGAATGTCTTCAAGTTTCTTCACCTTATCCAGCTGAGTGAACTCTTTTGATCTGTATGGTTCAAACCGTTCAGAAGCTTTGTGTTTGCTTTAAACACTCACCGGTCTCAGAGTTTATGTAGTTCTTGTCCGTTGATCTGTTGAGAGTCGCTGCGTAAGTGACCTCCACAACCTGGACGTGTTCGTTTCTCTCTTCCTGTTCGGCGACGTCGACACTGGAAGAGGGATTCAGGCCCCGTCATAGGACTCCTAAACCCAAACCCGATGAAACAGAGAGATGGGAATGACGGGGTGAGCTGCGTTCTGTTTTAAAGTTCCGGCAGAACCACAGTCTGACGGTTACAGAACATCTGGAACTGATGCTGAGGAAACAGCTGTTCACTGGAGAAAGTTTTAGCTTTAGAAGCAAAACTCAAATATTTTTGAGGCTAGCTAACTCTGAAATTAAGTAAAATGTCTGAAGTTGCAGTTCAAAAGCCTTAAACCTGTCTTGGTGTAACTTGGAAGCAGCTTATAAATTTTAATTAATTCAGAATAATTTAATGAGCAAACACAAACCTTCATTATTCAACTGGGGTTAGGATCAAGGCCTCAAGCCCTTACCTTTCTTGTTGGTATCTGCTGACCAGGGGATTTGGTTCAAGCATCAAGATCCAGCTGCAGGGCAGTGCTCCTCTGTGTTGAACCAAACAAACTAAAATGGTGTTAATGATGGGAAACCTTCACCACAAGGCATCCTGGGAGAAATCAAAGGGCCAATGAAAGGGCCTCCAACCAACAGTGGGGGTTGTGATTGCCCACCCTCAACTGTCACAGTGTTCAATCAAACCACCAGAACAACAAGGTTTTGCTTCTGGGGGGATAAACAGGAGTTAATGGAAGCCATTTTCTGGCACCAGAGTTTAACTGAGAGAAGTACTGTGGGAGAAAAGAGGGCCCTAAACCCTCTATTAAACATCTAACTAACAGATACAATTTTTTATAACAACACAGAAATAGAGATTTGGTGATAAATAATAACAACCATTAAGTTTGTACTATGCTCTTTAAATTAAATCACACCAAACATGTTTTTTCACATTAAATGTCCAGAGTGAACGTTCAGACAACATTCAGACAACATTAGAAGTGCACTTCAAAACAAAAATAGAGATTTGGTGATAATAATTAATGACCATTAAAGTTTTAAAGATTAAAAAACTAATTAAATAAAATTATGCCACTTGTTTTTTTTTCTCACAGTAAGCAAACATTCAGAAAACGTCAGAAGTGTGCACTTTCATGTCAAGACAAAAATAAAGATTTGGTGACAATAACCATAGGTTTTAAACATATAAAAAAACTGATTAAATGATCACAGCAAACACTTGTTTTTCACAGCAATTAATAGTTTACAGTGCCATCAGAAGGGCAAACTTTTTATAACAAGACAAAAATAGAGATCTGGTGACAATTAACAACCATGTTTTATTATACTTTACTGCTGTTAATATCAGAATTGCTACTACTGTATTGATGTGTGATACTGTTCTGTAAATTTTTTGAGCCTCTTTTATGTTGTGTGTGTGTGAAGCACCTTGATAACAGTTTATCTGTTCTAACTGTGCTATATAAATAAATTTGACTTGACTTGACTTGACATGTAATTATGGTTATAGATAAAGAACCCATATGAGTGGGGGTCTTGTACGTGGGCCCATTGCTCTGTTGAAGATATAAAGACTGATTAAAGAAGTCACAGCAAACATGATTGTCATGTCAAGTGAATGTTCATAGTGAACGTTCAGACAATGTTCAGACAATGTCAGAAGTGCACACTTTTTGTAACAAAACAAAAATAGAGATTTGGTCATAAATTATAACAACCATTAAAGTGTCAAAGATGTAAGAAATAAGTGAATGAAATTAATAGAAACAGATAATGTTCAGGCAATGTTCAGACAATGTTCAGACAATGTTCAGGCAATGTTCACACAATGTTCAGATAATGTTCAGGCAATGTTCAGACAATGTTCAGACAATGTTCAGACAACGTTCAGATAATGTTCAGACAATGTTCAGACAATGTTCACACAATGTTCAGATAATGTTCAGGCAATGTTCAGACAATGTTCAGACAATGTTCAGACAATGTTCAGACAATGTTCAGACAATGTTCAGACAATGTTCAGACAATGTTCAGACAATGTTCAGGCAATGTTCAGACAATGTTCAGACAATGTTCAGACAATGTTCAGACAATGTCAGAAGTGCACACTTTTTGTAACAAAACAAAAATAGAGATTTGGTCATAAATTATAACAACCATTAAAGTGTCAAAGATGTAAGAACTAATTGAATGAAATTACACCAATTTTTTTTTCGTACAGTGAGTTACCGTTCAGCGTTAACGTTCAGCGTCAATGTTCAGACAATGTCAGAAGTGCACACTTTTTGTAACAAAACAAAAATAGAGATTTGGTCATAAATAATAACAACCATTAAAGTGTCAAAGATGTAAGAACTAATTGAATGAAATTACACCAATTTATTTTTCGTACAGTGAGTGAAGGTTCAGCGTTAACGTTCAGCGTCAATGTTCAGGCAAAGTTCAGACAAGGTTGGGTCCTGAACATTCGACATTCGACCTTTAGACGACGTTCACTGAACGTCATCTGAACATTTGCTTGCTAGCTGGGGAGGTCTGAACAGTCCTCGCTGCACTGGACTGCGTACACTACACCACTCTGTTTGTGTGTGGGTGTTTTGTCCTTATGGTACGTCCACACCTAACAGCGTTTCAACTTCAGGAGCATCCAGTTTACATGCAAAGTCAATGGGGGACGCGCCTCCATGCGCGTCTTGGCGTCGGGCGTCACGTCACGTGCGTGTTGAGCATGCTGGAAAGCGTTTTTTCTGTGCACGTGAACCCGCGTCAGCCTCCAAAGCACGCCTCCAACATGCTGAAGATTTCGCCTTTCAAACGCCGTTCAACTCTCCCTGATTGGTTGATCAGGGAGAGTCGGGGGGAGAAGAGAGGGGGAGAGTCCCTATGTGACGCGGAAACGAGGGGACGGGTATTGCGCAACTATGTGACGTATTGTTTGTGGGACACAGAAAAAACCCGCGAAGTCGTGTACTATGGAAGAGAAACTCATTGTAGCTGTGTGTTCGCGACAAGTCCTTCACGACCAGTCAAGTCTGCTCTACAGGGACAGAAATAAAAAGCTCCTTGCCTGGCGGAGTGCAGTGAGGAACTCGGTATACCGGTAAGCTCCTCCCACACACCCCGCCGCCACACCGCCGCAGTTTTGCGTTCTGGTCTGGACACCACTGTGGGTCCAGTGTGTCCACTTGCGTGCGTGACGAGCTTTTTGGAAGTTGAAACGCTGCTAGGTGTGGACGTACCATTAGGGTGGACCAGCCTCTGTCTGAGAGTCCTGCTGGGTTTGAAATGTACTGAGATGTTGTGTTTGTTGAAAATCCTTCTGAAATTATCTGATACTCCAGCCACATAAGGGATGACGATGTTTTTTCGTCTGTTCTCCTTTTTCTGTTCATTATTGTGTTTAGCAGATTTCCTTGCTGACTTGACAAAAGCCCAGTTAGGATATCTACATGTTTGCAGAGATTTGTTGATGTGTTTCTGTTCCTTTTCCTTCCCTTCTGTCCTTGTGGGGATGTGTTCTGCCCGATGCTGTAAGGTTCTGATGACAGAAAGTTTGTGCTCCAGTGGATGGTGAGAGTCAAACAGAAGATACTGGTCTGTGTGGGTTGGTTTTCTGTAAACTTCAATGTTGAGGCTGTCCTCTCTTTCCATGTGAACCAAACAGTCCAAAAAAGGCAGCTTGTTGTCGTTTGCATCCTCTCTGGTGAACTTGATGTTGTTGTCGACCGAGTTAATGTGTCTGGTGAACGCTTCCGCTTCCTTGGCTTGGATTTTGACCCAGGTATCATCCACATATTGGAACCAATTGCTTGGAGTTGTTCCCTCATAGGAGTTTAGGGCTCTCTGTTCCTCTTCCTCCATGTAGAGGTTGGCACACTTGAGATCCCATGGCACAGCCGTGCTCCTGTCTGTAAAAACTGTCATTGAACTTGAAATAAGTGGTGGAGAGGCAGAGATCCAGTAGGGTGCAGATCTGGTCTGGGGTGAAGTTGGTCCTTTTGTCCAAATCCTTGTCTTGTAGAAGTCATTTTTTTGACAGTTTCTACTGCTTCAGAAATGGGTATATGCAAGTGAAAAGAGAAGTCACATCATACAATACAAGAGCAGAAGCTGCACCAATCTCTATGTTAGTCTCACGCTCCATTCTTCCCTCACTCGTGAACAAGGTTTGTAGGTTCATTCAGCAATAAAAAAAGGTTAAATCCTATCCAGTTTCTATTAGTGAGAAACATTTCGTCCCCAATCCGGAGGACTTTGTCAGTCTCTGCGGCCTGCCAACCAGACCTGTCCCATAGCTAGCCTTCACTGCTGTGTTTCAAGGCAACCTCCTGTTGGAATCTTAGAAGTAGACTTTTAACACATTCAAACAGCGCATATCTCATCCATATTGTAAGGATGGCACATATGACATTAAATCTGTATTTATTACAAAACATTTTTCATTTCTTGATATGAAATGCAATGTCATTGTGCTTTGGTGCAATGACAATAAAGGCTGATTCTTCTGATTAACATGTAAGCACACACTCACAGAAAAGAGCCAAGTTGCATCTCCTCACTTGTGGACTGCCTTCACCCATCAGCATAAGACTGTGAGAAAATGCCCCTAATCTCACTCTCATTTGTGGAGGAGTCCAAACTAACAGGCTTTTTTAATTTAAGCCTTGTCATGACAGGAAGTATGTGTGTGAGAGAGAGACAAAGATATAGTGCGTGTTTGGGGGAGTAGGGATGGAGACAACAGGAAGTGGAGAGTATGGTGCATGGGAAACAGTTAATGGGGTTATTTCTGCTGGGGACACTGGTGCGAAGAGGGCTGCTTGACCTCAATCCTGTTCACACTGATGCTAAATATGGCAACTCCAGGCTAATATTAGTGTCATCCACATCATGTTCATAGCCAAAAATATGAGTGCTGACCTTTAACACTAATCAGAACCGGAACAGAAACCAAGTTTTATATCAACAGATTTTGGACAAAAGAAAAACAAATGAGTGAAATTCTTTACTGTAGTGATAAAACACATCGGTAACCATAAAAAAAAAATCTGTGGTAAATTTGTGTTTTTCAAACAAAGACAACGAGAAAAGATGAATTCTATATTACTGTTTCTTTCAGCTGCTCCTTCTTCAGGGGTCACCACAGCAAACAAACACTCATGAAAGATTTGGCTCTTTGTTTTATACCGGATGCCCTTCCTGACACAACCTGGGCTTGAACTTGCAACCTCAGAATTATTAAACCACAGCACTGACCACCAAGCTACAGCAGCCCCACATTGTTCTATATTATAGTTTCAAAAATGGAAGACTATAAAATAAATCATGCAAGTGTGATTTGAAAAGTTAAAACATCACAAATCAATTTGGTGTTCATTGATTCTTCTCTTCTGCATTAAAAAATCTACTTTTGCTCGATGTGCAAGGAAATGTAAAAGAGCATTTCCACATTCAGTCATTGTCATTCTATTAGCTGATGAGCTGATAAAGTTATTTATTTTATTTTTTTTATTTTAGCTTCACAAACAGAAAAAAATTGTTGCAACATTTTGTCTGTGACAACACTGACAAAGGAAACCGTTCAATGTATGTGATATACTGTATAAATTTAAAAATAGTGTTTGGTTGAACAGCAAAAAAGAAAACAAGGTTTGATTGCTGTCTCATGCTCATTTGATGACCTAAAGCTGATAAGATGTGGTGTCCAGCTGCTTTCTATATTAAGCTTATTGTTGTTTACTGTAGATAAGTCAGGGTTGTGTTGGAAAGTTGGAAAGTTTAAATAACTAAAAGGACAGTCAAGCTTACTTCCTGAACATGCTGACAGTGTAAACTGATAGAGTCTTATTTTACTTATACTTGTTTAAAAAAAAAAAGCACAGGCTGTCAGAGTGTGAATGAAGTGTATACATGTATCATGTCAGCCGTTAGGCTACAGTTCATGTATTTTAAGGTTTTGATCTCAAGTGAGTAAGGAGTGGCTGAATCTTAATGAGACATTTGGCTTTTCAGGTATGAGGTGCTGTTTGTAAAGTTACACAGTCAAAAATTAACAGCAATATTTTTGGTGCCTTTCATAAGAAAAAAAGTTTTTTTTTTTTTCAAAGTTATATTTTCATTATGTCATTCATACATTTATAAATGTCATAGATCCAGACTAAATGTTTAATTTACAAGCCAAATATTTAATTTCTAAGCTAAACATTAAATTCCTAAACTAAATATTTAATTTGCTAACTGAAAATTTAGCTCGGACCTAAATATTTATTTTACAAACTAAACATTTAATATCCAAAATAAATATTTATTTAGCTAACTAAATACTTAGTCAGCAAGTTAAATATTTAGTTAAAAGATCCATCCATCCATCCATTTTCGTCCGCTTATCCGGGGTCGGGTCGCGGGGGTAGCAGCCTAAGTAGGGAGACCCAGACTTCCCTCTCCCCAGCCACTTGGAGCAGCTCCTCTGGGGGAATCCCAAGGCGTTCCCAGGCCAGCCGAGAAACATAGTCCCTCCAGCGTGTCCTGGGTCTTCCTCTGGGTCTCCTCCCGGTGGGACATGCCCGGAACACCTCACCAGGGAGGCGTCCAGGAGGCATCCTAACCAGATGCCCGAGCCACGTTAAGTTAAAAGATAAATATTTAATTTGCAAGTTAAATATTTAGTTAAAAGCTAAATATTTAGCTTGTAAGTTAAATATGTAGGTCCTAACTAAATATTTAGTGAGGAAATTAAACATTTATTTTGAAAATGAAATGTTTAGCTTGGAAAATAAACATTTAGACCCAAGCTAAATATTTAGTTAGCATATTAAATGTTTAGTTTAAGAATTAAATGTTTAGCTTAGAAATTAAATGTTTAGTTTGGAAATTAAATACATGTATTTAGCTTGGCCAATAAATAGTTTGGAAATAAAAATGTTTAGTTTTGAAAATAAATATTAAGCTTGTAAATTTAATATT